>BPLS01000187.1:128260-146711 GCA_019656275.1 Rhododendron kiyosumense
TCTCTCTCTCTCTCTCTCTCTCTCTCTCTCTCTCTCTCTCTCTCTCTCTCCAAGCAATAGTAATTAAGGAGTTGTTTGGTTTTTTATTTCCCATTGGTCAGGCATTTATTTAAGATGTGTAAATTAATGTGGTATTTGGTATCACTTTTTCTGATTTCTACGCACTTTGATGCATCAATGCACGTGGTTGGCTACAGCGCTACAAGCCTATAATCTGATGTTAACAGCTAACTTACTTTTTTTGCCTTAATATAGAGATTAGAGAGAACGTCCTAACTACGCTAATGTGTCGTTTGAAATTTCCAGTTCATTGAAAAGTTGCAGGGTGCGACTGGAATGGAAGGGTGATATTGGAATTCGATCTCCGAGTCCATATGTTCAATGTTTTTGGCAATTTTAGTAGAGGTTCTGGTACATTATTCTTTTGATTAACAGCGTCATTTTGTGATCTCGACTAATTTTAATGCCTTAAAGTTAAAGATTGGATAAAGTTTCAATTAATAATGACCCAAGATTCGGAATGTCAACCTTGTCAAGTACTATCTTGTGACTTTTGGGGGAGAAACATTTGATTGTTGTATGCCTACTTCGTCAAACCCTATTGGTTACATATAAAGTATGTGTTCAATTCAATGATCTATGTGTATCGGACCGCTTTAAATATACACAGTTGTGTCCGGAGTTCTAGTCAAAAGATGTATATCTACTTTTTTTCAGAAATAAAATTCTAGCTAGCTAGCCTGAAATGAACTTTTTCATTAATTATATATCCGTCCAGAAATTTGCAAGAAATATTCTTAATTTGGTTGTGTAATAGTTTTATCAACTTTGTATCCAATGCTTTTGTCCCCGAATTAAAACACAAAACACTGTTTATTGGATCTAGGTCGGTAGCTAGATCAGATCAAGAAATCTTGAAACCTTCGATCCGACATGCCAACATCCACAGGATGATCGACGGCTGGGCTGCTGCATTAATAATGGATGGATCCTAGATGGATCTCATAAATTTTTCTAACGTAGAATAAAACTTGTGTGCATGTGGAGTACCTAAGACGCAACAATCATGTAGAATAATGGAGTATATATGTATGTGCCTAGGATTCCTGAGTTAGCGTTGAATATGGGATAGCACTAGCAAAGCAGTTAGAGAGAGAGAGAAAGCAGTTAGAGAGAGAGAGAGAGAGAGAGAGAGAGAGAGAGAGAGAATATGCCAATTTGGTATATATGGTCTCAAGATTCGCAAACCAGATTGATTGGAATTTGGAGGCTATATCAAGAATTCGTTACTTCTCTCTCTCCTCTCCTTGTCTCGTGAATTTAAGGATTGACAACGAAATTCGTGGGTACCACACAATGGTCATAAGAAGAATCAATTGGGAAAATAGTTGCGTCTTAAATATCTTTTCTACGCGGTAGTATCCACAACATTATTCTTGTGAATCAAATCACGTCATTCGAAAGAGACTTTTGTTTGATTCGTGCTTTGGTGGGGGACCGTAGAAATCTACGAGTCGAATAATCTCTTTGGATTTGCCGGTTTAGAGTCTATATGGTCGCCATCGCTTCCACTGTCTTGGGATTAAAGTGCACCAGATTTATGGGCGAATTTCAAACAATATTTTGGAAAGGGGGGGACCCAACTTGATTGCTTGAATTTCATTTCACCATAATGCATGCACATGAAAGTTTTGCACAAGTGTGAACACTACTCTCCTGGCTTCTTCTCTAAACTAGTATATATTCAAGTAACTCAGGACTTTCTTCTACTCCTACATTTAAACAGAATCTATCAGCCACATAACCTAATAAAATAATTTTCATGCAAAAGTTTATATATATTTAGCCCACGACGTATGTCATAAATCAGCTCGATTTATTTTGAATTTAGTATATAACTTTTAGAGATGGGTCTTATCAGCAAATGTATTCAATTTAAGTAGTTGCCGTCCAGAAACGGAAAAACATACAGGAAAGTTACACATAACGGAAGTAGAACGGTTGAATCCTAACCATGTTATAACCATTGAAGGACCATCTTAATTATTTGTTATTCTTGTCCGATTTTTTTTTAAAAACTTGGTTCGTACGGTACTGAAAATAAGATTCTTAGCCTTTTTTTTTAAAAGTATTTTGACAACTGGGTACTGACTGCATGCTTATTTTCATATGGATAAGAGATTAAAAGAGGAATTAAGAAAGTACATAGACTTTTATAATAATAATAATAATATGGAGTGTGATACTTTTTTTTTGTAAAAGTACTTACACACACTCTCATGGCTCATAATTGCAGCTCATGCTCATTCTCATGCTTAATGATTTTGCTTCCCCATCTTTCCCATCTCTCATTATTATTATAATAATTACCGATTCCTCATAATCATCTCTCCTCCCCCACTTTCAACTCCCTTGTTTCCTGCCTCCCCATATTACAGTAAATTCTTTTTCGTAATGCTAAGTGTCTCGGGTTAATTTGTGCACATTTCGAATTAATTTCTACAATCTTTCACAATTTTTTCATACACTTCCAACTGGTATGAGATGGTCCAAGAATTACTGTCAAGAAGAATCGAATCCGAAACCTTAAGAGTGAGCAAACTTTCAAGTCTCAGTCCAAGATCACCCAACCAATCCCTTGGGGTTTAATTATCCATTTAATTAATCTTGCATAAATAATTTTTCATTTTTTTTAAATGTTCCTTTCTTCTAACTTTTCGGAATTACCGCCTCATAATCACTGTTATCGCATCCCAAGTGCAGAAAAACATGTGTATCTCGTCATATGGTACTGAATTTCAAAAACCTCAAAGGGAAAAAGAACAGAATAATGATACATTGTGGCTGGCCTGGGCCGAATGGCCTGTACTGATCCAACTGGCTTAATTGGGTCTATTGGCCCGAATTAGGCAGTATGGCCCATTTCATGACCTTTTCTATCTATATCCTCTAAGTTTTGTCAACCAAGAGGCAAATAGTAGCAAGATTATGAGAGATTACTAAACTTTCATGCATGCATTAGGTAAAAAAACCCTAGGGACAATTCCATAATCGAGCTCTTCGAGATCGTCTAGCTGCATGTCGTCGGTTCAATTATTTAGGATATTTATAAACTTGACTTTGAGCATATTGACTCCTCATTTTAGAGAATGGATTGATATTCAACTACTCCCTCCGTCCCTTATTTAGAATCCAGTATTCCATTTTGGGCTGTCCTTTAATAAGTGTCCATTTTGTAAAGTTAGTGGGTAAAAGTTGGTGCATTGTCTATTTTGTCTCTAAAAGTAGATTCTATTTTGAAAAGTTAGTGAGTAAAAATGTAATGATGATGGGTAAGTAGGGAAAGTGGAGGAAAAAGTTGATGTGAAAGATATAATGATGATGTCTTTTTAATAAGTTTGAGTTATGAAGTAGGACAATTAAAAAATGACGAATGGAGTATTAAAGTTGACACAAAAAAAAGAAGAGTAGAATGTCAACATATTTAATTGTGTTAAATCTTGACTTCTCGATATGTTGTTTTAACTTTTGCTCCGTTCTCGGTGTGTCATCTCTCAAAGACAAAACAACAGTAGTTACATCAGAAATTGGATGGCTTCTTGAACTGCGACAAGAAATGTGCCAAGCCATTTTTCTACTACTCCAATAGTCTTGATGGTGTGGCTATAAAAACGATTTTGCCAAATTATCAAAGTCAATCAATTTTTGGACCACCAAAAACCTTATTAGGCCCATTTTGATTGGGCCGGTCTTAAAAGCTGTAGATGCTAAAAGGCCATTTTGGAATTGGTCGAAAAAGTTGAGGGGTAATTCAGTACTTTTACAATTTGACACCTCTGACAAACGGACCCGGGATGCTGTCAAACACTCCTGCTAAGCGGGTGCCAAGCGGCATCTGGCCGTTCATCTCGGCACGGATAACTCGGATTGAATCTGAATGCATATAAATCTAAACCGTTCATTACTCTATCAATATCTAAGTCGTCAATTGTTAAGTACTTTTACAATTTGGTCAAAAAAATTGAGGGGTAATTCAGTACTTTTACAATTTGACACCTCTGACAAACGGACCCGGGATTCCGCCAAACACTCCTGCTAAGCGGGTGCCGAGCGGCATCTGGCCGTTCATCTCGGCACGGATGGCTCGGATTGAATCTGAATGCATATAAATCTAAATCGCTCATTACTCGATCAATATTTAAGTCGTTAATTGTTAAGATAGACGTCAGATCAACCGCTCAATACTTGTTTTTGCGGAGCTACTTGGTAGCATTGACAAGTGGCCATGTTGAAGAACAGAACAGCTGCATTTTCGGAAGCCCTATTCCGAGAGTGCGGGACACGTGTTGCGCGGGATTCCAGTCCCAAGATTGGAATTAGCGGGCGCCCAAAATTATAGACACGAAATTCGGACAAGTGCACATTCTACATTTAAAGCGAATTTGGTCCTCATTTGGGCGTTGGTTTCATTTCCCCCGTTCGAATTCGCACTTCCCTACCACCGTGGGCGGGCAGCTGAACATCGTAACTCGAGGTCACACCTCTCTCTCTCTCTCTCTCTCTCTCTCTCTCTCTCTCTCTCTCTCTCTCTCTCTCGTTAATTTCGTAATCATGATTGACGTACATGCGCATATAGTATGTACTTAAGATCTGGATTTGCCTCTTTCTTTTTGAAATGTCGATGTTGTTTGGCTTGGATTTGGTGATATTTCAGGAAAGGTGTTAGTGTAGATTCTGGGAGATCTAATAGACAGAAGTATCACCGTTTATACTGACTGTTTTGGTTTGGGGCTGAGTAGGTTTTGTTGTTTGCGTTGGGTTACGGGTCTAAACACCCGGATCCTTCTGGTCTTGTTATTTGCTTTGTACACGGATCACATTCTGCTCGATTTGTGTTTTGAGAAATGCTCTTTAGTTGTATTTGGAGGAAGTTTGGACATATTGGGAAACTCCATTTGTTTGTATATACTGGATAAAAGTTCCGAATCCCTTGGTGTAATGTACACGAATGCGGCACCCGTAACAGAGGAATTATCTGGATCCAGGAGGAATTGGATGCTATGGAAAATGTTACTTGGTGTGGGCTCTCATGTTTGGACAATGTTGTTATTTGGTGGTTTGGTGATGAAATTGCATCTGAATTTCTTTCTGGATAGTGCATTTTGAAATTCATGACGAAATTATAATCATACATTAGGAAATCAAATCTAAAGGGTTGCGTTGTGCATAACTGGGTTGGGCTTTCGTGATTTGTATAGCATTTCCATGCATTTTTCCTGTGGCCATCACAGATTCTCATCAGTTGCAAGTTCTACATGATGCAAAGGTAGTGTCTTTAATTCGATGGATAACTGTTTGAGGATGCATGTAGTCAAGTGGCTTTTTCGTGTTGCACTATGGCACTAGCAAAATTTTAGTTTCATACATAATTTTGTCTGTGAAGCGTGGATTCGGATATCGTACGGTATATCATGTGATTCATAACCATCCGGTAATGCCTATTGTGAAATGCATATGTTCCATATTCGTATCCATGTATCGAACTGGTATGATGTTTTAACTTATGAATGTCCAATTTGTATGTTTGCATATAAATAAGACGTACTGGTTCATAACATAATTGTAGCAAACTCTGTCTCTTTGTTTAACTTCCAAAGCTTCAAACTACTCAATCTTGCACTGTAAATTGTTACCTCATACTTCTCCAAACAATAATATTGTAGTGTTGCCCAATATGTTTAATCTCTCAACTTCAAGAAATGTTAAATTCATGATGTAGAAAATCTGGAAAGATTTAAGTGCTCTTCTATGGGATCACAAAAAATGAATCTCAACTTATAAACATGGTTACGCATTTGTTATTTTTTCCTTCAATCTGGCTCATAACAAGAATCAATCTAAAGCACAAGGTTCGAGACTGTGTTGATGAAGTAGTGATTTGGACTTTTGCGGGTTGCGGCAAAGCCTTATGATGAGTTATTTGTCTTTGACCGATTCAATCATGGACCGTGTAGTTTTCAGACTTTGCTGCAACGAATTACAAAGGACATTTTTTATGTGCATAAAAACCAAAGAATGAAGTAGCAGTTGGAAAGCTTGCATGTGTGTGTGTGCGCAATAAAATGTGCATTCTGAAAGTCCAAACATAAAAACTAAAGTTGCAACAATTGGCATGGAATTGACGACAAACATGATTTTCCATCTATTTAAGACAATTGGCAGTAGTGCTTGCTAGTGTTTGATGGTGGAGGGTAGGAAGATCTATTTCACCAAAGAGACCACTCAATAAGTTAACGATCTCCGTTATAGTTAAAATAAGAGAACCTTTGCGTGCTCTCTCTATTTTTCTTCGCTTCGTATATATTTCCCTTTGTAGCTATGTTACTTCGTGATTTGGCACTGTTTAATTTCTTCAGCTGTTGATACAAGATGGCAGATGCTGAGGATATTCAGCCACTCGTCTGCGATAATGGGACAGGAATGGTTAAGGTACCAACTAAGGACAAATTTTGCTGGAAACTTATTGATGAATTCTGTATTGACTTATCCTTTTTTTTTTTTGGTCTGTGTGTGAAGTAGGAAACATCTGCACTTGCTTATCTTTCTATTTCTTGTTTCCTCTGAGCATTTTTGTTTCCTTAGGCTGGATTCGCCGGAGATGATGCTCCAAGGGCTGTATTTCCTAGCATTGTTGGCCGCCCACGTCACACTGGTGTGATGGTTGGCATGGGCCAGAAAGATGCGTACGTTGGGGACGAGGCTCAGTCTAAGCGTGGTATCTTAACACTGAAGTACCCCATCGAGCATGGTATTGTGAGCAACTGGGATGACATGGAAAAGATCTGGCATCACACTTTTTATAATGAACTCCGTGTAGCCCCAGAGGAGCACCCTGTTCTACTCACTGAAGCACCTCTCAACCCAAAGGCTAATCGTGAAAAAATGACCCAAATCATGTTTGAGACCTTCAACGCTCCTGCCATGTATGTAGCCATCCAGGCTGTTCTGTCGCTTTATGCCAGTGGTCGTACAACTGGTAAGCATTTTTATGATTTTACTACCATGGAATCTGGTTGAATGGATAACATACGTGGTTTTGACAGGATAAGTATGTGAATGGATACTTAAATATCCTATGCTACATGTTTAGATTCATAATTTAGGATCAACTAAATTCAAATTTGATTTGCAAGTTCCATGGTGACTGATATGTAATGTAGATGAAGCAGGTACTACCCGCTTTTCAGAAAATCCATGACAACATGCATGGAGATCCGGAGAATATAATAAGAAATTTCGCAATAAGCATTTCTAAGAATCAAAGCTTCACTTAAGAGACATTTTCGATTTAAAAGTTTATGGAGTAGGCTATTAAAACCTTCGTCTATCATTTGATAAGTTTAGTCTATATTGAAAGGTGTTGTATGATTCTCAAGTATAACTCATCCCTGTAATTTGTCAGTCTTGGACCTGATGGAATTGACTGCACAAAAGTCTCTTTTGTAGAACTTCTATTTAACAAACGGTTCATACGTTACATATCAATGTGTTTTATCCTGTGACCACAATTGGAGTTTTTAGTGTTCTTCCAATCAGTTCCAATGTATCTCATCCCTGTAACCAGCCTTTGGCTTGGAGCTCATGGATTGACTGAAAGGTTCTTAGTCTACTACGGGCAATTGAGATTTAAGTGTTATTCTACTCAATTGCAGTACATAGAAAAATTCATGCTTTACAAATGCCGTGCTCCGCGCTTGGTTTTCCACAGGTATTGTATTGGACTCTGGAGATGGTGTGAGCCACACAGTCCCCATCTATGAGGGGTACGCCCTCCCTCATGCTATCCTACGTCTTGACTTAGCTGGCCGTGACCTCACTGATGCCCTCATGAAAATCCTCACTGAGCGTGGGTACTCTTTCACCACAACAGCTGAGCGTGAAATCGTGAGGGACATGAAGGAGAAATTAGCATACATCGCCCTGGACTATGAGCAAGAATTGGAAACTTCCAAAACCAATTCTTCTGTGGAGAAGAGCTACGAGCTGCCCGATGGGCAGGTGATTACCATTGGAGCGGAGCGTTTCCGTTGCCCAGAAGTCCTTTTCCAACCGTCCATGATTGGAATGGAGGCCGCAGGTATCCATGAAACCACGTACAACTCCATCATGAAGTGTGATGTGGATATTAGGAAGGATCTTTATGGGAACATTGTTCTCAGTGGTGGGTCCACCATGTTCCCGGGCATTGCTGATAGAATGAGCAAGGAAATTACTGCTTTGGCCCCAAGTAGCATGAAAATAAAGGTGGTCGCTCCACCAGAGAGAAAGTACAGTGTCTGGATTGGAGGCTCCATCCTTGCATCCCTAAGCACCTTTCAACAGGTTTGTCCCTCTCTATACGATGATGATCACTGCCTATAATCACGAAGAATGCCATGTGTATGAGTGGCATGCATGTAGTAACATAACATAACATACAGAAGAAGAATATAGAATGCATTGGGCATTGTGTGATTTCACCCTGATGATCTGAAGTTCTATTATCATCATATCACCAAGATTGTTACTCGTTTTCTCAAACATTTCATTTTTGGAAATTGTTTGGATACATTTGTTTCTGTGGAGTCCAACACTTTTCCTTGGAGTAGCTATATTTTGGTCATCTCACATTTATTTCAGAAATTGTGCACAAATAACCAGCATTGCATTGCCATGATATTTCTTAAGCCTGCATCCGCCACTGTATATGAATTGTTTTTTCTCTTATCTCATTTCCCCATTTTAACGGAATCCAAAACGTATGCAGATGTGGATTGCAAAGGCAGAGTACGATGAATCTGGCCCGTCCATTGTGCACAGGAAATGCTTCTAATTCTGAATTGCGTGATGACGAAGATGTGTAATATTCCGTTCCTGCCAAAGAAGTTGCTGCTTGCAAGATCTTACTCTACCTTTGTTTTTTTGTTTAGTTTTGGTGTCGTTTTGTCGTTGGTAAGAAGACCCAAAGAGTTGTGGCAGGATGGTAGTCAAATTCGAGCATTGTCAATTTTCCGTGAACATCTGTCTAAAAGTTTTCCCTTGAAAGTTAATTCAAAACTATCAGCAATTTATCATTAACTCTTGATTTTATCGGCTTTCAACCTATTGCTATTTCTTCGTATTCGATTAGAACATATTTTTCCCCATCAGATAAGACAAGTCAGGGTGTCGTGAGTTACTGCTACAAAACAATAAACGCGATGGTCCAACTTAACATGGTGAAGTGTTGATTTTCAAGCATTTTACGTGGTCTAACTTCTGTAAATTGAAATTCTTCGGAACTAGAAATACTCACATGTTATTGTTCGAAATTAGCATTCGGAACTAGGAATATGTTATGAAAGTTCGCCGTAGGTTCAATGCTATTTCCAGGAACTTTGGACTATCAGAGAGTTGAATATATACCAGGAACTTTGGACTATCAGAGAGTTGAATTTATACACGGTACTCTTAGCAAAACGAGAATTGGATACTACTCCTGTGATACACGATTAGTCTATTCTTCTGTTCTGACTCTAATAAATCAGTAAAAGCGTTGATTCTAACTTGTTTGGTAAAGCTGAATACGACGAACTAGTTTTCAATCAGGCTTTTCTTCATTGTATTGCTGTCGCCTTCAATGGAACGTGTGTCTCTTTCGAATGATGTTTCCGCGTTGCATTTAAAACTTTTGCCTGATACTTCCAAATTTGGAAAAAAATAAATCGTTGGTCAGGTCATCTTTCATGATCCGGGTAGTCTCAAGAATACACTACTTCTGTGCCTTGTCGATGTCACGTTTTGAGCAAAACCAGTATTTTCACTCGTTTGTAAACATGGAGGGCCAGACTATGACAACGAGATTTCGAAATTTCAAGATTCGGAAATTTAAGTAGTTTGTTTGGTTTAGCTTTTGGGAAAGGTTTTTTTTTGGGTAGCTTTCGGGGGTAATCAAGAGAGAGAGAGGGAGAGAGAGAGATGAGATTAATAATTGAAAAAAAAAGTTATGGGAGATCGTGAATTGAGAGAAGAATTGGGTTTTGAGACTCAAAACGAACACATTCTTAAAGAATTTAAATATTTAAATATCACTCAATACATAATATAATTCTTAATAAACAAATATTAATATTAAAATTTGGAGAGAAAAAACCGAAACAACGCTGGGCCGTGGCCGCCATACGCCCTCAAGTAGATCCGTCTCTGTAATTTGAGCAACTGTTTCACTAGCTGAGATTTGAGAATGATATCATAACCAAAATAATCTCTTTGGAGAATGGTTAAGGGATCTCCGCCGTATATATCCTAAAAAAGTCTTTATCTAAATTCGATTGAGCTAAATTTTTACAAAATTTTTGAGAAAAATATTTTTAAAAAATAAAATAAACGATTTTGATTATCACATGGAGTGAGCCCCACCAAAATTGTTGTATGTGCATGATGAGTGGCCCTAGTGTTAGCCTAGCTTGGAGCATCTCTTAAGCCTCGGTTTCTATTTTTAGCTAGGCAACAGCCTACAGCCAGAGTATATCATACCATTGTCTGGTTTTTTCTGGTCAGGCATTAGAAGAATCTATATCAAAGCTATCCTACCCCTCCTACTCCTTGACGAATATAGAAACTCATAACCTCAATGCAACCATACAACTGTTGCACCGACTGTTCAATCGTTTATTAACAGCAATCAAACAAAGCCCTTTCCGAGGGACTTTCAGGCACCGACCCGAGCCTCGAAACGTGATTTAAATCGTTTATTTTATAAAACTCGAGAGTTATAACTATTCCATAAAAAAATTCAAGTTGATCGGATATAACTTATAAGTAGCCTATCGAAACAAACAATCGAGAAAAAAAAAACTGACCAAGTGTTTCTGAATTTGTTTATTTGGGAGTACTTGCACTGCTTTTGGTTTTGCTCATCAAACTCTTAACATGCGTAATTTGTTAAGCACCAATCAAGTAGGCTTCAAAACTTTTAACCACCATTTTGAAAATAAAGTTGTTTGAAAAGGTCAAGTTAAAAAAAAAAATCACTTTGAAGGGCAAAAGTACAGTGTTTTTAAGCTAATTTGTTCTCTGATTTCATGGCTGGATGTTTTCAATTAAAAAATCCTTCACTTTTTAGAAAGTTTGTTGTTGACTCCTTCAGAATGGAATTCTGAAAACGTCATAAAGGCATTAACTTTGATTAAGGTTTTGCTTAGTTAAATGCTTAGTAGTAACATTGATTAATTAGGTTTGGTGGGTTTAGTTAATCTGTCAACTCCATACGAATGTGAATCGGCGCCATTCACGCTTAAAATAATCCGGACGCGGGGGGGCTGCTTCCTGCTCTGCTGCAGCTTTTACCTCGTTTCTTTTTTTAGAGTCAAGCTTTAGCTCATTGGATCTGTTAATTAGAAAAACAAAAAAAAAGGAGACTTTTTAATTTAAATAGTTAATAACTCATTAGACAAACCGCCCACAATATTTCGAAATTCAAAGGTACATAAATACGCGGTTTAGCGCTTGGCAGAGGCAGACCCAGGTTGGGGCGGTGAAGTCACGTGTCTCCGTGTATTTTTTTTTAAAAAGTTAGATATAAATACAAAAAATGTCTCCTATACTATTACAAACCATTAGCGTGGTGCAGTGGTCATCACAAATAGTGAAAAGTTTCAAGGGCCTAAGTTTGATTCCCAAAATCTTCCATCCCCTTTTTTTTTAAGATTGTGAATAATAGGTGTTCCACTAGTGCTTGGTGAGGCCTTCACGCGGTATTTTGATGATTAGAACCATTGTTTATTCTAGTTCTACAAAAAGTTCCTTTTTAGTAATTATTCATAATTTGTTTTGAACAAGGCATTTGTACCAGGAAATGATTTGTCGAATGATTGAACATATATGA
Organism: Rhododendron kiyosumense; assembly: GCA_019656275.1. Lineage (NCBI taxonomy): Eukaryota > Viridiplantae > Streptophyta > Magnoliopsida > Ericales > Ericaceae > Rhododendron > Rhododendron kiyosumense. Next base: position 140,166 of record BPLS01000187.1, read on the forward strand.
TCACACTAAATTTTCCTTCACTAAAATAACTTGTTTGCTTCAGGCCTAGAATTTGAATGAAAAAATGGAAGATTGGATCAAACACTTACACATATCAGATTAAGCTGATTTGTCCCTAGTTCACTCGATTTTTTTTTTTTAATTATTGAGTGGCTCAGATCATCTGTGCGAGACCCGTAATAGCTCCCGCAGGGCCATCGATACCCATCGGTGTAAAACTCGTCGATGCTCTTATCATTTTGCAGTATCATATAAATCATTATTTGTGGGTTTAAAAAAGTTGAACGTGATTAATCGTTAGTTGAATTCCGACTGCGTAAACATAAAATACGACTCCTATTTATTAGAAACGATGACATGAATGAAATGGGCCCTTGGGACACACAACACTCTATGCAAATAACATATCATAGAACACATCCGGACTGGCAAGATATATTGAGTTAATTATCTCTCATTTAAGAAATAGAGGTTCGTGAGACCAGTGGTAACTAAGTATAAAAATAATAAATTTCGCAAAACGATATTGGAATCGGAATATGTTTGATTATACAAGCCTTGTAATTTAATTGAATGAACTTGGAAATAAAGCGATAAAACTGAAATGTTGTTAATGGAGATGACTCAGATCTAGCGATGGAATATACTAGTGAATGAAAAAAACTAAAATGATTGACAGGTTAATACGAAAATGAAGTTAGGAGTATGTCACATATAATTAGGCACCCAAATTTCGATAGACGAACTTTACGGCTTTAATCAACGAAAAAAACTATGCGTACTCTTTAACCCAAAAAAAAAAAATTCACATCCTTTTTCGATAAATGCACTCACTTCTTCTTTTTATTTTTAGTGGATTTTTTATTTTTTTTTACTAAAGAACAAAAACCCAAAGGAAAATCTTTATTACTCCATGTAGGAGTAAGCAAATACAGTAAGAAAGAGAATTTAGCAGGTCGTCATCAGAAATGTGATAGACGGCCTAGATTACAGCTACCGCCGTGTCGCGTTGTCTCTCTCTCTCTCTCTCTCTCTCTCTCTCTCTCCATATGATGCACATAAAGATAAATATCCATTGACATCAAAGTCAAGCCAAGCCCAACTTTAGGCAGAAAAAACTACTAATAAAATCCTTCCACGAATCGCACTCTTGTTCATTCATTCATCATTATTGCATCATCGCAAACCCTCTATTACCCTACTCTACATAGCAGCCAAAACAGAACAAAAAGATTCTCTCCGGCGAAAAGATGGAGCTTCTGAGTCCTGCCTACCCGCCGGACCGCTTCTCTGGGTTTTCACCGCCGGAGGGTTTCCGACATGAGTTCGTTCGGACAAGTCGGACGGCGACGTTTCCAGTGCCGGAAATCGTTGAGGAAAGTGGAAGTGGTGGTGGAGTGGTACACGTGGCGGTCGGAAAGTCGGTCGGAAAAGCCGTTGCTTTGCTCAATTGGACTTTAATGCGGTTTGGAAGCTGGGAGATTTGCATTCTTCATGTCCATCAACCTTCTCCCATGATTCCTACTCTCTGTAACTCTCTCTCTCTCTCTCGATCGATCCAAATTTTTTTAATGCAATGGTTATTTAAAACGCCTCTCTCACATATGGGGTGGGACCTGACCTAAACATACATGAGCCCATATCATGTGAGAAAGGGTACGGAGGTTTTTTTCCTCTCAATTATCTTTACATGCTTGTGTGTGGTGGAGAGAATTTTGATCACCCTCGCTTTGCGTTTGATCGAGTAGCGGTCGGTATTTGATTGAAAGTTTAATTCTCGGGTTTAGAACTGGATAGAGGAAAATTGGGTTTTTTGATCGAAAAATTGAATTTTAGCATGGTCTCCTAATGAATCAAACCTTCGTACAAAATAAGCACAGTGACATGGGTCAGCGAATGCGGATAAAGTTATCCTCACCAAAGGCAGGGTGAACAAAATTGCTCTCGAGTGTGGTGGGTATGCGTTGTGTACAAGTTTGCATATGGTATTTTTTGTCTTTGAATTCCTATATTCTCCCTATGATCTGTGCTTCTTTTGGACTTCTTGTTACTGGGATTTCAAATCTTTACTGGAATGTAACATGGAAGAGTGAACATGTAAGGCTGGGAACCATACACACTTGAACAAGCGAAAAAATAAAAAAAATCCCGATGCAGAGATGTACATGATTTGGCAAGTTTACCTATGTACATGGCTAGTGTAGCCAGCATTATATACTCGAGGGAGGCTCCACAAACCCAACAAGACACCAGAGATTTCACTTAGGAAATTGCGATGTTTGTCACAACATAAAAATAAATTACGACTCCACCTATTTTGGCATTTCTGTTGAGGCAGGATTTTACATCCTTCTACAAATGAAAACTTATTGGATTTTTTTGTTTCAAATATCTATTTCTCTTCTTCTGTGGCTTAAGGAGGCCATGGAATATGTAGAAACATAGTTCACATTAATATATGCAATTAACATGGTTTGCAGTGGGAAAGCTACCGGCAAGTCAAGCAAATGGAGAAGTGGTAACTGCATTCAGGAGGGAGGAGAAAGAGCAGATGCATAAACTTCTATCCAATTACTTGAGCATATGCCGTCGATCACAGGTTCTCTTCTATTTAACTTTCCACGAGTTGTCCAATTTGTAAGAAATAGCATGGGAGAATCATTTTAAGTGAACCCTTTCATTAAGCACTCTATACTTTTGTATTTCTTGCAAGCATTCGAAATGTTTGTTTTTCAAAACTGTCTTGATCACCTCCATTGACCCTGCCTGCATAAAAAATACTTGCATGTAAGTTTATTTGGAAAAACAGATCCTATAGCTAACTCCATGGAATTCGGACTGAGGTTTGTGGAGTTGGTTCTGTTGAATGGGATTGAGCATATGCAAGAAGCAATTCCATCTTGTCTTAAAGACAAACTGTAATTGATTGGAATGTTGGTGGAATCAAGGGTGAAAGTGATTGCTCTTGCCTCTTGGGTATCTTCAGATCTTGTTTTGACCTTAGCTTTTGAGTTTTGATGTCTTGCTGGAGTTCCCCTTCCAAACTGGTTGATAGTGAAAATGAGATCACGTGAAGATAATCTGTGCAAGTATATTTAATGACTGTCGGAAAATTCACTCTCTTCTCTACTCCTGATTCCTTATTGTAGTTGGGAAGTTAGTTCCTTTTACATATCCTATAACCTATTTTAAAAAAATGTCTATTGGTCTCTGTGACCTCTGGCAATTCCAAGTGGTTGGCTTGTATTTACTTTTGGTCCCATCTCTCTCTCTCTCTCCCCTTTTCTCTCTCTCTCTCTCTCTCTCTCTCTCTCTCTCTCTCTCTCTCTCTCATGGTGCCACTATAGAAGCAAGATTCTGGATATGCTCCTAGATATACTTTCCTTGAACATAGCAACAACACATGACCAAGGATTGTATTACAGTAAGATGTCACGGCAATATCTCCTTCATAAAACTTATGGTCAAGGAAATCACTAATGTTCGTTACAATGATCTTATTTAAGGTTGTATGTAGTGGATTCAAACTTTCACCTGCTAACACCATGAAATAGATCCTAGAAATGGTAGTGCAAACTGTAACTGCTATTTTACTGTTAGGACACCAGTACAGCTATATTGGTAACAAGAGGTTTTGTGCTTGTTAACAATGACGGAGTGCTGCTTCCTCTTAATACTTGGGGTTTCACCACGTCATCTGGTGTCAGTGGCGAAGCTAAGATTTAGATTCAGTAGTGGCCGAAGTTAAAACAAAAAAAATTTCAACCTCATATTAGCGAAAAGCCTTAATAGCAATATTCAAGAATTCCGTAACACAATCCCCAATTCCTAATTTCATCTGTGAGAACATGCAATACTCCCTAAAATTAACAAAATTCATACTTTGAAAGGCAAAGAAAACAATTCCAATTTACCTCCGCCTATGTCTAGTGTTAGAACGTAGAAGTATCAGGCTCATTTGACTCCTATCTTGTCTTTTCATGTTTCCATGTTTGTAACATTCATCAGATGCACGTTATTTGATTTTGTTTCAAAACATAAACCCATTTCATCTAACTTTTTCTGCCTTTGGTATGTGAAATGATGGAAGCAGATGAGTTTTCTTCACTTTATTTTTACTTATGATGGATGAAAAATGATAAATTCACCATTTAGTGCTGCTCATAAAGGATTTATGTAAAAAAAAACATGTTACTCCACTTGCTAATAGTAAGCTTGAAGTTAAAGAGATGTACGTTTGCCGCTTCTTCTACTGATATTATACGATTGAACTTTGAACAGAATCTTGTCTCAATCTTATCTGGTCTCCTAGAACCTTCTTTTTAGTTGAAACTTGTTAATATTACTCTACTTTAGATTGTTCGTTTCTTATAACTATAGTCGGCTCATGGAAAACAATCCCCATTCAGGTTAAAGCAAGCATCGTTGTAACTGAAGCATCTCAAGTTCAAAAGGGAATCGTAGATTTGGTGACTAAACATGGTATCAGGAAGCTTGTAATAGGAGCTGTGCCAGAAAAGTAAGTGGTTTACTTGGCCAGAAAATGCAATAACCTATTGTGTAGAATAATTTTTTCCGGCCCATGCTTGTGTCTATGGTAGTTTGGGTTTTAATGTTTCCAAGAATTTTACTTCTCTAACTAGCACACAACTGAATGTTATGAAACAGTTGCATGAAGGTCAAAACGGGCTCTAGCAAAGCTGATTATGCTGCAAAAAATGCTCCCCGCTTCTGTGAGATACAGGTTGTCAACAAAGGGAAACATGTGTGGACAAGAGAAGCATGTGAAGGCTCAAGCTTTGGTAATGGTGAGGTCGCATTCAATCCTGAATGTCTTCAACCCAGCTCTGGTGGAAGTATAATTTGTGCTGAAGTTAGAAATGAGGATCAAGCGGAAGCAGTTCCAACAGAAGTGTTATCAACACCCACTTTACCAAGTTCTATGAATGGATTGTCTCCACCCTATTTCCATAGCTTCTCAAGCCCATCAAGCACTAGCTCTAGTTCTGGAGATACTTCTTCCACTGAACAAAGGGTGTCTTCAGATTCCGCAACTAAGGTTGATGAAGAAAGCTTACATGCTCAACTTACAGAAATACAAAGAGAAGCTGAGGCATCAAGGGATGAAGCACTTCAAGAGTTTTTGAAACGTAAGAATTTAGAAGCTGAAGCTGTGGAAGCTATCAGCAAGGTAAAAAGATTTACTTTTTTGCAGTTACTCCCTAGAACTTTAATTTCTTCTTCATGTTCATGAACCACTACTAATCAGTTCAGATGGGATGTGAAATTCTCGTTTGGTTAATCTGAGAAATCACTAGCCGACGAGTCAGTCTTGAAATTATGTCTACTGACGCTGTATATCGATATATGCGGAAGTGCGTGAAATTTATGAAAAGTATGTTGAAGGTTTAAAGTTTTTAGGCATTATTTGTACCTTGACCATCTCCCAGAGGGCAGTGCTTAAATTGACTGTTCTTTAATTGTTGAACTTCGCATGTAGAATTAACCTACATTTTTTTCTTGTGGCATATGCGGTGAGTGAATTTCTTTTGCAAGGATTATACTGCCAATGACAATTTTCGCTCTGATTTATCCAGGTCAAAGCTTTAGAATCTGCTCATGCGCGTGAAATCAAACTTAGAAAAGAAGCTGAAGATGTGCTGGAGATGACAATTCAGGAGCAAGAAAAGCTCAATGATGAAAGAGAAGAAGTATCTAGAGAGCTACAAAGGACCATGAGAAATATAGCTCTTTTGGATAGTCGTGCACAGGAAGCAAACCGGCGGCGAGAAGAGGCTTCCGGAGAGTTGAAAACTCTCCAATCATCCATCTCCGCGCTGCGACATGAAAAGCAGAAGATCCGACGGCAGAAAATGGAAGCTACCCGTTGGCTTGATTGTTGGAAAAGTCGTGGTCAAGCTGGAGGTGCAACTTACAATGGGTTGATCGGGTTTACTGAAGGTTCACCTGAGGTAGTAGAATTTTCGCTTACAGATCTGCAAACAGCAACTTGCAGTTTCTCTGAGAGCTTCAAGATTGGCCAAAGTGGACACGGTTGTGTGTATAAGGGGGAAATGTTGGATCGAACTGTTGCTATAAAGAAGCTGCATCCACATAACCTGCAACGACAATCAGACTTTGAGCAAGAGGTCTCTCTCTCTCTCTCTCTCTCTCTCTCTCTCTCTCTCTCTATATATATATATATATACACACACACTTAGGATCCAATGAGGGATCCCTTACCAGTCTACCGTGCGGACCTCCCCTTTTCCGATCGAATTGCGACGATCCGAGCCGCTCAATGTGTTCAGAACGTGATTTTAAGGGTACCCGCGAGGAATCAGCAAAAAAAATGATGGGGAAGGGCTTGATCTGAGTAGTTTTTTACTGAACCGTTTAATAAAAACTGTTCAGATAAAGCTCTTCTCGATCATTTTTTTGGTTGATTTCTCGCGAGTACCCTTAAAATCACGTTCTGATCACTTTGAGCGGCTCGGATCGTCGCAATTCGGTCGGGAAATGGGAGTCCCGCACGGTAAGCCCGTG
>BPLS01000187.1:147111-174570 GCA_019656275.1 Rhododendron kiyosumense
ACTAGTTTAAGAGGAGATAATTAACCAATGTGGGACAAATCCCAACAATATGTGTGTATGTGTGTACAACAACAACATAACCCATCTAGTCCTTAACCATTGGGGGTATGGGCGGGGGAGGAGCGGAGACACGCAGTAGCAAAGCCAGGATTTTGACCCTGGGGGGCCGGCTTTGTAGACAAATTTTTTATCGAAACGTATATATATTGTGAAGTTTTTGTACCAATACATTACATTTGTACATTAAAATGATTCTAACCTAATGCAATTAAAGTATACCAATCATTTATTTTTTTCTTTAGACTACTTTGACTATCACATGCTTATTTTTTTTATTTATGGAAGAAATTAGAATGTAAAATGACCAATTTTTTATCAAATCAAACCAAAATTATTAACATCATAAGTAGATGTACATGAATAATTATCAATAATATTCAAAATTAGGTACATACAAAATAAAAAATTTAAGACTCAGGAGCTCAGGGTGTCAGGGCCGGGGCCCCTAGGCCCCAATTATATGTGTGTGTGCGTGCGCACGAGGGGGGGGTTGCGTTAAGTATGGTGATGCCATCTGCCTAGTTATTCTAGCCAACACTCATTAAGCCCCAAAAAATTGATGCACTTTGTTCTCCTAAACCTGGAATCCATAACTCAGCTGAATTTCTCATATGCTTAGGGTATGTTTGGTAACACTGTCACTTCTTATTTTCTGTTTTCTAATTTTTGTAAACTAGTTTCTATTTTTTTTTTTTAAAACAAAAACAAAAAACTTGTTTGTGTCAACTTGTTTTCTAAAAGAAAAAAACGAAATGAAAATAAAAATATGTTTTATATGAACCAAAACAGTTCCAGATTGAGTAATTAACATACTGAATCACAATGTATGAAGCTCACTTACCATGGCAAATGTCCTCAATGAGAAGTATCCTGAATGTAAAGCCATAGATTTGAACGAGGGTTAGGATTCTTGATTTTGCCAATGATTGGGGCTTCTTTCTCTCTTAACGGTAGCCATACACCATACCTTGGGAATTCCAATTTCAGATAAAACCCCATATTATCGTTCCCATTTTCCTGAATATTTCAACCCATTAACCCCGACCACCTCTGTTTTTCTACTATTCAAACCCAGAAGATCAAGATTAAAGAGGGAGAGACTTTTAGAGAGAGAATTGGGGTACTTTCTAGAACCTGTGCCGACGGTTGGAGAATCTACTTGGTGGTTATCTTTCTACTAAAACGAGAGAGAGAGAGAGAGAGAGAAGCACACCTTCACAATCGTTGAAACCCAGCAAGAGCTACTGTAATGTTTAAAGCCTTCAATATCAGAAATTGTTGATCCCAGGAGTTGAACCTAGCCCGTGTGTGTGATAAGTGCTCTCGGCACTGCTCATGCGTGAAACGTGATTGCGAGTTTTGGCAGCCAGTTTTCAGTTTTGAAAATAAGTGAAAGCTGAGTTTTATTACTTCCTCTTTTTTCAAAAATTTTGAAAACTATTTCAATTTTTAAGAATGAAATTTGGCAACCAAACATACTTTCAATTCAAAACTTGAAAATTCTGAAAATGAAAACTGAAAACAGGAAATGAAATGGCTACCAAACAAGACCTTAATGTACTATTTTCCAGTCACTAAGAAACTGTATTAGGATGTGAATTGAGTGATTGTTTTAAACTTTTCTCTAGGAAATTTTCTTATGGAACACATTAAATAAATGGTGAGGTGTAATGCCTCATTTTTTTTTGAAGCACCAACGTGCAATCCCATGCTTTGTGTATATGTGGAATGTAAAAGAACTATTAGACTTGCTGCAGATGTAGGGAAAGTTTTAAGTCCCGTGCTTTTATGAGTTAACTACTGAGGGCAAATGCAAGTGTGGGTTTTGTGATTCTTGATTAGTACAGGACTCATGGTCCACGCTTTCGCTGATCCAGTTAAGGATATTACGGGAATTTGTTGCTTGTAAAACCTGGCTACCCTTTCAGCCGTCATTGTGTCTCTTTTTCCTCATTCAAAATATATTGAAATACGATTTGAGCTGTGGACTTCGGCATTCTTGCCGAACCACCTACAGTTTTGTGTCACATATTCTCTCTTTGAACTTGATCTTCATTGTTTGTTTGTGTGTGTGTGTGTGTGTGTGGTTTGTTGCCCAACAATAAGATTTATTTTTGCTTGTGAAGGTTCAAGTTCTAGCCAAACTGCAACATCCTCACTTAGTGACTTTGATTGGCGTCTGCCCAGAAGCCTGGTCCCTTGTATATGAATATTTTCCCAATGGAAGCCTCCAAGATTGCCTTTTCAAAAGAAACAATATTTGTTCTCTGAACTGGAAGATCCGGGCAAAAATCATTGCTGAAATTTCGAGTGCCCTTTTGTTCTTGCATTCGTGCGAACCTGAAGATATTGTGCACGGAAACCTAAAGCCCGAAAACGTCCTTCTTGGTTCAGATCTCAGCTGCAAGTTATGCGATTTTGCAATTTCTAGACTGATGCCAGAGGAAACCCTCCGTTGCCCAAGTTTCCGGCGAGATACTGAGTTAAAGGGTGCCCTTTCGTATACAGATCCTGAGTCTCATAGAACTGGGTCCTTGTCAACTAAGTCTGACATTTACTCTTTTGGGCTGATTGTTCTTCAGTTGCTCACTGGGAGGGATCCGGTGGGATTGGCGGGTGAGGTGCGAAAGGCAGTCTCATTTGGGAAATTGACAACTGTCTTGGATTCTTCTGCTGGGGAATGGCCAAACTTTGTGTCAAAAAAATTGGTGTACCTTGGGTTGCAGTGCTGTGAGTTGAACAGTAGGGATAGGCCTGAGCTAACACCAAGTTTGGTTGGGGAACTAGAGCGGTTGCATACCTCAGAAGAACGGCCGGTGCCATCGTTCTTCTTATGCCCTATACTTCAGGTGAGCAATGTTCTTGATATATATGGCAATAGTGATGCATGTCATAAGAAGATCAAGAATAACTAAAATCAAAGAGGCGATGAAGTTTTGAAATTGGTTAGTTTCAAGCCGAACGTATTTGGGATCAATTGGAAGGACGTATTATGATGCTTCTTGTATTAGAGGAGTCTTATTTATGTTTATGTTAGGACAAAGTATGTTGGTGGCCAGTTCTTATAGTTACATTGCTCAGGTTTAGTTTGGTAATTTGAAGAATTTCTGGATATGAGTTGCTGGGTTGCCCGTTGGGTCATCATGTTGGTCAATTTATGCATTTAGTCGTTTGCTCACGAGTCCTTTTAGTTTATTATTTAGGTTTTGTAAGCCTAAAGTTCAGTTGCTCCTGATTCTCAAAATCCTAGTTCTAGATGGTTTAGGAGGTGCACACCTATTTGAAACTGTGTAATGCTTCGAAATTAATAGTCTAATATATAGAGATATGTCAGAGCTTTGAGGCTTTCTTGTGGTTGTGTGAGCAATTTTAGCCCTTGGTGTGATGCCTTCTTCTAGGAGATGGGTAAAATCTACGGTGACCACAGTTACTGCTGATGCACTAAGCACTCGCCAGGACAGGATTCATGAAAACGGGGCGTTAGGGAATTTTGGGCACTAAAGACAAGTTTTTACTGGTTGTATCTTGAGCAAGATGAACTCCTGCTGCTGCTCCAGATGTTGTATTTTTGCACTTTATCGAACTGCACTCAACTTGCTGAGGTTCATTGACTTGTTATATGTGCTATTTAGCAATAACTGTTTTGATATGTAAAATGTTTATTAATGAACATCATATGGATTTCCCTTTTGAGTTGTAGCTTTTGGACTCGTGAACAGTCTTTATTAGGCTTATTGATCATCAAGATGATCAAAATTAGGTTCCCTAAGGTTGTGTTTGGAACAACTTCGTGCATGAATTAGGAAGCGAAAGGAAAAGGTGAAGGAATAAGGAACGGAGAAAATGAGACGCTGATACTATTCTTTGGTTTCTCACTCATTTTGATTTGCTAGCTGTTCGTCTCCACAGATTCGTGATCCAAACCTAGCCTTAAGACTTAAGTTAATGACTAACCAAACTTTAATAAGAATAGCAAAGCTTCAGTGGATCTTGAGCTTTGGCTGGAGCTTGAACTTACTGAATTGGGAATATAGGCCATGCATTTCTGCGTTTTATTTACTTAGGCAGTTGAAATATGTTGCTGTACATGTCTCACGTTTTTCATGGAATTGCATTTCCAGGAGATAATGCACGACCCTCAAGTGGCAGCTGATGGGTTCACCTACGAAAGGGATGCCTTGCTTGGATGGTTGGAAAATGGCCGGGAAACTTCTCCAATGACCAATTTGAAATTGGATCACTTGCATCTCACCCCTAACCATGCTCTGAAACACGCCATTCAAGATTGGCTTTGCAAATCATAAAGTCGCATTCAAAACATAAATGCATTGTATCTTGTAAGTATATTTGTAGAGTTGTATTTGGAGGTGTATCTACTTTTTCTTCTTCTTTTTTGTCAGTAGTTAAGGAGAGGTGTTGCTGACTGTATGAATTAGGTTGGGAAATAACAACGCAGGAATTGCTTTGTTAATATCCTTGCTTGGATGTATGTATAGATTCCAAAGAAAGGGGCAATTAATCCGATTTTGTGCAGCTTATTTGAAGAAATGGATGCTGAATGAAATTCATCCAATTGTTCACACAATGTGTTTGTTATGGATAACGAGCTGGTGTTTCGCTTTCTGTACTGAATTTTCTCTGCATGTTCTGAAAGAAACCTGAACAAGTGCAGGATCTAATTTTTGCATTAAGCAAGGCAAACAGAACTTTAGCATCTAATTTTTGCATTAAGCAAGACAAACAGAACTTTAGCATCGGTCCAGAGAGTCTAATAACTAACTCAAAACAAATACTGAAAGGGAAAACCTCAACTGTTGTGCTAGAAGATCTGGTAAAAGAAATTTGTAGGCAAGGTGTCTACTTCTCCGAAGGCTGTGTTTGGTTCTTGGATTAGTAGAGAAATTTATTGATGAAACGATAAGGATACAAAACAAAGAAGCTTTTCTTGACGAAAACACAAATTCCACTAGAGTTTCAACAAGCTTGCATGTGCTGAACTGTGGTGGAAAGCAGAGAGTGAGTAGATTGATGCTCAGTTTCACAGAAAGGGTGATCTTCTTCTAGTCTAGAAACACTTGCAGTATCATATTTCTCATCACCCAAAAGGGATTTGGATTCCCCTGTGCAACTCCATTCATGGAAATCCTCTGCGAAATCTACCTTTTCGGGAGCCACATTCTCTTTGGAACTCAGGTTTTCAGCATCAGCAAAATCATTCCGAGACCTTGAATTCTCTACTTTCTTGCCAGAAACCAAATCGATATTTTCCTCATGAGTCTCACCTGATTTTTTAGGCACTGTTTGGGTTAAATCTTCATTACTGGAGGATGGAAACTGATTTTCCTCATTTCCATGGTCATTAAACTGAGAGTTGCATCTTCCGTATGCTCTGAAAGACGATGGGCGAAGAACTCCTTCAGCTGAAGAAGTCCGCTGGCAAAAGCTTCCAAATCCTTCAATCCCTCGGGTCACTTTCCGAGCCCGATCCCTCTCTTCCTTTAGAAGAGGACCCTTTTCAAGCAGCTTCAATATTCTCTCAGACTTCTTTCTGACAGTAAGGCCCCAGTTGAATCTGCATATTGGAAAATCGAAAACTTTGTTAAAACATATACTAGCAGTAATCCGCGGGAACTCAGTTAGAACGGAGGAAGAAACGAGAAGAGAGTTATGACCCTTTCTCATCAATATGTTGAAAGCTTCCCGTCTCTGTAATAACTTCTCTGTCACTTTGGAATTCCTCAGCAACACTCTCTGGCCCATGGGTCAACAAGTACTCTAGAAGAATTAAACTGTTGTACGACGATCTCCAGTTTTTTCTATCGAATGTAGCCAACCTGATTCGCGATATCAGACAAAATAAATAAGCTAAATACTTGAACTGATCGAATCTCATATGTCGAACCCAAAGCAAAATACTAGAATAACAACAGCATGAGGAAACAGAAACTCAAATACCCCTTGTGCAAAATCTCCACAATTCTCCAGTAATCGTCGATTTCGAAAGCAGCCCGCGATATGATCTTCAGGGTACGCGTGTCCGGTGACAACGGATTTCCATTTGTGGCTTCCTCAGTCAATCTTCATACAAGAAAAAACCTTAAGAACTTCAGCGGTAGCCCATATAAATTTTTAGAAGCGTATGTCGATCCATTTCCAATCCTCGACCGGAAAAAATCAGATCAAACAGGTCTTAAATTTTTTGAAAAGTGCATCACTTTCCAACCCTCGGTCAACTATCACAGAAAAAAGCCTGGTAAGAGACTTACTGGTGAGAGAATCTATTTGATATATTCTATATGAACCTCCTCAACCTTGATTACCGAGAGAGAATCCTGTCCATAGAGTATATGAAAAAAGAAAAGGTACTTACAACTGAGCAGGGGTGACGTCGGTCAGAGCCAACCGGGCGGTCTTGATCTTCTCCTTCAAGAAGAAGGAAGCCTGTTTCTTGAATTCACGGAAAGATGGTGCAGCCGTGTTGCCACTGTTGTTTCCCAAGGTTGACATTTTCTCATGTGAGATGATCGATAAAAGCAACACCCAGCAAACACAAGAAGCTTGAAAGTAAGAAAGAAGATCTGTAGTGGGAGTTGTTTCTTGAAAGTGAGAGGCTAGGAATGGCGCGCAAGCAAAAGGAGCACACTAATCCCTTTGACTAGAAGAAGCAGCAACTATAATAGGCCTGCTCCATATCTATCTCTGCATATGCCACAACAAAACTACTAAAATATACTCCCACTATCCATGTGTTGAACACGTAGTATTTGTTTGGTGATGGAAATTCCAAGAAAGTTTGTGTGGATGCATCCGGATCGTCAAGTTCGGTTTTGAATCCATAGCTTATTTTTAATAATGTCGAAGTCAACTTCCTTACGGTGTTTTGCGGGTTTTCCGGTGAAGGTCATTCCAGGGCAAATCGTGCCATTTGGGCCTCCAAAATTTATTTATAAAGTTAGGGGCCTATATTTTATAGGATTTTGTAATCGGCATAAATAAGAGGGGGTTTTTTTTTTTTTCCCACTATTGTATACATTGGCAAGGATTAGCACGATGTTAGTAAATTAATCAACTACGATGGAGCTCGAACCCTAATCTCCCACATGGGAAGGACAAGAGTTACCAACTAGGATAGGAACCCATTGGTTAAATAAGATGGTGTTGCTAATGCTAAAACAATTTTTGTTTGTACAAAAATTGTAATGCATAAAAGCGTTGTATCATATGCAAGGTACAAGGCTTTTATGTACTATAATTTTGGCACAAACAAAAATAATAGTTTTGGCATTATCATTTTTCAAGCTAACTATGTAAATTCATAAAAAGGAATTGTTTACTAGATTAACCCTAAACTAAAGTCTATGGAGCATAATTAACAAGAGGGCTACGGAGCTTTTCAAATTTAAGTTGAGCCTTTCTTATTTTCCATTGACCACGTCACAAGAACGGTTGAATTATCTATTGAAAAGGATAACGCAGGAAAGATCGGTTATGCTAGAGAAATAAAAATGCTTAAAGATTGATATTTAGCTGATATATTTAAATTCTTTTAATAATCACCATTTTTTAAGATTTTATCTCCTTCAGTATTGGAGTATATGTTACCTTCATTTTTTTAGATTTGTCTATTTTTCTACTCGTAGAAGGACGCAAGGGGTCCTAATCTTGAAATTCACTTGGGACTCTCAAAATGTCAGGCACAACCATATACAAATATTTTGGGACGGAGGTAGTAATAAGAATAAGGAAAATTATTTTGACACTCCAAAATTTGTCTTTTAGTGTACCTTGCTAGATATAATTTTTACACTAAAAAATAAGTTTTGGAGTGACATTATCAAAAATTGAAGTGCCAAAATCATTTGCCAAAAAGAACAACTTTAAACTTGGCGGAAATTTATAGAATACATATTATTATTATCAATAGAAAAACAGAGGATTCGTAGAATTGACAACTTGACGATTTGTATTACCCCACTCCACTCCATTCCATCCCTAATGTAAATAGTACACTATGATTTAGACAGCGCGAACTGAGTAGTGATCAAACTGAACCCGAGCTTCGTCCAATGAAAAATGACAGTAGATTTATTAGGTGGTGATTTCGAAACTGTTTCGTTAAGTACAAATGCTAAGGTCTGAATGTGCAGTTGGAAGTAGGTCTGTGTCTTGCACTAGTTAAAATTAAGTCAATGAGCGTGACCAGCGGACTTTGACAATTAAGCCATGATTCTTTCTTGTAAAAAAAAACCCTTCAATCAAATGGAGGGTCCCTTGAGAGGGTGTTGTGGCTTCGCTAAGTCAAATATGGCTGCGTGGGAGCAAATACGTACATATACTTGTAGGAGTAGCCAGTAGGACCAAAGCATTAACAACTATCCACGTTTGTTCTTTCTTGTTACATACAGATATATATAGACTTAAAAACCACCCGGGTGGTAGTTCAAGTGAGGCAATTGCATTAAAGCGTTCCCGTTCATTCAAGTTTTTCGGTGGAGTGCTGGTGACGTGTCATGCGACATGGTGAATTGGTGATAGACCCAACCGGGCCAACTACGATTAAATCCAGACATTCCAAGGCGTGACGGGTGGGTTCCTTAATTATAGCCACCCCATGGCGGATATAGACTTGGAAAAACCTTTCATCCTTTGATATCTTCTGTTTAAAACCTTCATGCCGTTGATATCTCGGTTGTAAATTAAACCATCACTGAGAGGAAAGTGGAGGGTGACCGAAACAAACAAGACAGCTGAGTTGTGTCATTATTGAGCATGTACCTAGAAAAAGGGAGTTCTTACAATATAGGACACGTGAGGGTTCGATTCTCGCTAGTAGTGCGAGTGTTTAGTGTAGTGGTTGATGTCCTGTGAACTTGTTCCATCAGTTTGCCGCTTAGCAATACCCGTTCCCCATCTCCATCCCCTTAAGAATAGGCTACACATTTATGGAGTGACAAAAACAAAAAACAAGAGCGAAAGCATAAACAATTACGTAAAATTGTCTTTAAAAATATTTCAAACTATAAGATTTAAGAAAAAAATTGGCTAAATAAGCCACTTGGCTTCTTTTTTTTGTCTTTATTAAAAAAATGTATTTGTTAGTTTCGCATTAATTTTTTGTGAATTAATGGTTAAATCTGGTTTTTTGGTTTATTTTTAACTTTATTTAAAAAAATTAAGTTTGGACCATAATTTTTTACTTTTCTGATTCTTCTCATCGAGATGAACCAAGAATTCACAAAAATTTAACATCAAAGTAACAAATGCAGAAAAAAATTGAAAAAAAAAAAGGCCAAGGGACTTACTTAGTCAAACCACCACTACAACGAGCGTGAATTAAGAAAAAAAAGCATAGAACAATGATTAAGAGCGGGGGCAAAAATTCTTTAAAATGGCCTTTGCTTCCACTCTCAAATTCTTGCTCTGTGCTCACGCTCTCAATCCTCACACTCACGAATTTTAGTTTTTTGAAAGGTTTTTGAAAAACGTTTTCACGCTTGCGTACGCACTTCCGCCCGCGGATCATGTGACTTAGCTTACAACTAAATTTATAGTAAGCTACTCCATTCGTCCCTATTTTTTTACTAGTAGTTCCTTTTGGGAATTCTAACACTCATTGCACTTTTGAAAATTTATTTTCTCATTTTACCATTCAATCATTACATTTTTTTACTTTTTTTTGTAATTTCTTATTTATTACTCATAAAATGGGTTTTTTCAGCAATTTACAAAGGGAAAAAGAAACAGAAGAAGAAAAAGAAACTCTATTTTTTCCTCCCATTTGCCATCAATTAACTCCATCACTTTAGAATTACCCATGAATCCTTCTTCTAAATACGTCCAAACTTATGGAAATTGATTTTTGCACTCCACATTTTACTGATAACCCTTCATTTTTAATGTAAAGTTACTAGTAATTTTATGAACAAAACAAAGCGCAAATATCAAATTCCCACACTTAATTAGCCATTGGAAGGAAAGTTGAGCATGTCGACACTAGTAAACCATTAACATCCTTGCAACCAGCCCCACGTGACACATGGCAATCAGGTATAAGGGGTTCATCTTCTACTTGCACATCGCAATATTTGGGCCAATTATTGGGCACTCCCGAATAGAGATGTCAAACCAAACCCAAACCCAATTAACTGTTCATATCCGCCCATTGATAACCCAACTAGCCCATCCACATATATAATTGATTCTAATTGGGCTATATAGTTCATCCTCAACAAGGTTTCAAAATGGGTTTTAGTTAGATTGCAATCCTTCTTTTTTTTATTAAATCTTTGTTAAAGTTTTGAGAAAAATCTAGATGATAATCCAAAAGAAAATCAGTTATAAGTAGGGAACAACTACGGGCTAGTGCATATATAAACTTATGTATTTAGAGTTGTAAACGATGCAATATAATCTTACCCCTTGGTGTATAATATAAGGGAAAATCTTCGGTACATACGCCTTACAAATTGTTGTGATTCATTTTTTGAATTTTTGTGGCCCAGAATATGAATTATGTGAGTAGTAGTTTAACATTTCGAACTTTTGTGGGCCCCTTTTATGAACTATTGATGCTTTGCGTTTGGACTTTCTCTACTCCCTGAATGTTTTTCTTCTTTGGTCTCCCGCCTGGTTTTGCATTTGCTCTGTGCTCGTTTCTTAGGTTTAGCCTCTCAAGTCTCAAGCGTTTTAAGGACTCAATGCGGATACACCCCTCCCCCTTTAAATATCACCACATAACACCCTGTGGTTTGTGGACTGATATGCACAGTTAGAGTTCCCATCTAATTCAACGGAAGGTGTGATTCACTTGCCTATTTTGAGAGTGATTGTGAGTACAACAACAATTTTAAAACAAAACACCCTAATCTATCCCCAAAATTACACAAGTGCCATCCTACCCACCTCCATCTTCTTCATCTAAACTGATGTAAACCTAAATAAACCCTACCCCCATGGACCAACATCCATCAGGAATCAAATCTTAATTTGTGAAACCCTCAGCAACCTCTTTATGGGTAAAAAGATGATTTCTCTCGTCATTGATCTGAAGCCGACCCACTCGACCATTTATCCCGCTAATCACTAAACCCCAACCACTAAATTTGACTGATTGAAACCCTCTGCCATTGCCTTTGCTCACAATCCCTTCATCCACTATCAAACAGTTACATAACCCCCTTAATCCACCGTCAAATCAAACCAACATTCCGCTCCGTTATCCTGTTCTTCACCATCCCTGTTTGCTGTCACTTTCGTGAGAAGTATCCTCTTCACCGTTTTCGATTCGTTTAGTCCTTTCTTTTCTAACTAAATATAATATATAATCACTCTAGAGATGAAGCTCAAGAAAGCTGTGGAAAGGCAGGACGGGATGTGTAAGAATTCTACGTCTCGTTGTTATTAAGGCTTCTACTGTTAAATTTTTGATCCGAGAAGAGGGCTTTTGAATGAATGGTATTTGTTTGGGTTAGAGCTTGAAGATTGGTACCTTCTATTGACCGATTTGGGTTAGAAAAATACAAAAAAAAAAAAAAAATTGGTGGAATCCATGGTTGCCCGTTGAAGGGTTGGGTCAGGAAATGATGATAGTGATGAAGAGAGTGATCTGTTGAATTCAAGAAATTGAGACGGTGGTGTGGAACGGAGGAGCAGACTGAGTTGAGAGAGAGAGAGAGAGAGAGAGAGAGCGAACTGGGGTAATGGTGGGATGAGGAAGAAGACAAGGGCATTATAGTCATTTTACAAGTTCTGTTAACAGAGTTAGATGTGCACATCAGTCCATAAACTACAGGGTGTTATGTGGTGATATTCAAATGGGGAGGGGTGTATCCGCACCCGGCCCAAACCATGAGGGGTCAAACTGAAATTTGCCCATTTTATTAACCCAATCTCAACCCCTGTTTTGTTTTGTTTTGTTTTTCCCCTTTGAATGATTCAATTGGGACATAAGGTTCGATTTCGTTACGTTTGTAACTGATTCACTGTTTTTACTTGTACGAAACCGGCTTCAAAAAGTTTGTACTCCAGAGAGGATTAAATTTGGCTGAAGTTTCTTACGGTAAAGTTTTTCATGTTACTGTCATGACTCAAATCCAGAAGATATTTTTGATTTACCTCCAGTCAATGAAGGAAACATTACGACTGAGTGACTGATTTAATAGGTTAGTGCTTAGAGCTTCTAGCTTAATGCTTGGGTTCGAGTCTCTATAAACGCTCCAATGGAACAAAACATACTCTCTCATGTGCATTGGAACCTGAGCTTCGGTTCCAATATAAGAGCGGTGAGATTTTCGACAAAAAACCACGCGGTGGTGATGACAATACTCCACGAATACATGAGGTGCACAGTTTAGCAAATACCAAAAGAAGGAAACGATTGGAATAGGCTTATAAATCTATCAAATCAGTGTACCTGAAAAATGTTGGTCCAAATTTAATGACCAAATGACAGGTTTTTATTAATGAGTCTGATAACAAATACACACACCACCCCACCTGCATCGCATTTACTACCCCAATTCCCCCAAATTAGCTAGCAGTTGGAAGATTCATGATTCTGTTGCTCTAGGGGGTGACATAAGTCTCTCATCCACCGGCTCCAGTCCAGCCACGTGGCAGAGCAGAATGCAAAGATAAATTGTGGGAATGAAATATATATATATATTCAAGATTGTCAAAAGGGCAGCAAAAGATGAAGAAGCTGGATTGGATTATGCACCCAAACCAACAAGAAGGTGTGCTCAAAAGAAATGCAGAAGACAATGGAAGTGGTGAACAAAATTCCTTTGTGGTCATTTATTGGAGAAATTACAATTTTGTATGACAGTTTATAACCAACATGAAGCAGCTTTCACACCTTTACATTCCCCACTGCCCGGCTCATTTTCACCACCCAGTACTTGAATTGGTAATGTCACAAAGGTGACCAGGAAACAGAATTCCCAAAATTGGATATGAGCCCGATAGTCTCCGTCGAGGTCTCTATATGATTTTGAACCACGATTCCCCCCCCCCCCCTAACTATACACACGATCTCCATATCCGTCCTTCCAGTGAGATAACAATGATCGAAACATCATCGTGGTATCGGCGTCGATCCCCTTGTGGTATTTCAAGCAATTCATGAAAGTCCATGCCTGTAGTTTCAACAAAACAAATGTGGATTAGTTCAATTTTCTCCAATAAATTCTGTGACTTAGTTCGTGGTTGTTGCAGACTTGCAGTTCAACTTATGGTAAAAACTCATTATTGACCAAAAAGCATCAAATTGAAGCTTCTCAAAAATCATAAGCTGTGCCAAATAAATTGGCACTACATCTATTAAGGGAAAAGAAAAAGGCATTAGCTGCAGCAAACACCCCCCTAATAAGAGAACAAAAATGTTTGTCATCAATTAGCAAAGCCATACCAGCTTTCTTTGCAGCACGAAAAAGAAGTTCCTCAACAAGGTGTTGGGCTGGATCTCCTTCGGGTGACCATGCGATGAAAAGTTCAACTTCAGAAACAGCTTCTTCATTTGTGAAGTATTGATAGAGCCCATCCGATGACAGTATCAAAAACCTGTCTCTTGGCCCTAATCTGTGGTGGTACAGATGCGGTAGACAATTAATGTATGGGGAAGTTCCGACATAGTCAATTCGGAACATTTCCAGAAGAGCATTGTTCCATTTAGGCTGCAAAAACATAAGTAAAAATGTCAAGCACAAATACAAAACAAGCATTAACCACAACAATGATGCACCTTGATTGACTAATATCACAGAAGGCAAACATTCTTCAAGCATAGGAGATGAATAAACCGAAAATTAATAACTAGATGATACTTTTGTTAAACTACCCGCATAAATTAGAAAACCATCAGAGGTGATGTTTTTCTAAAGCTCTAATTGCATGAATCAATACTTTCGCAGTGGAACGGCCAGAAGTCATTTCCAGTTTCTTCTACCAGCAAGTAGAGAGAATCTGCTAAATCATACTAACTGAGCTACTTGTATTATTACAGCAAGCTACATCAACAGACAAGAAATCTCAAAACTTATTGATTTTGATGCTATTTCAAGTGTATATCATACTGATTCTGGACTTTGGACACCTTGATACCGGGATGCCATCAGATGTTGACCACCAGCTTAATCTAGAAATATGCCCAATATAGAAAGGCAAGTTGCTTTCCTCTGTTTCAGTGGATTATAAACTTTGTTCTCTTCGGAATATCAAAATCTAACTTTATTCTTGGGCAACTCATTCTTGGAGAATTTTTTCACAGCCATTTGAGGAATCTACTTTCCTCAAGCACCAAAAAGATCCAAAACAACTTCACATTCTCCACTCAGTTCCTATTCTTAAAATGGTTTGAGATCTCAAAAAAGTTCAGAATCTTATCTACCTGCTTGAGAAAACCAGCCCCGAAAGCTCGAGTGACCTTCAACGAACCTTTCACGCGGTCATTCACCACGGCACAAGCATCATCTGGATGTTCATTCTTTATTCTCTTAACTTCCTGAAATACAATGCAACATAACATCAACCATAATCCAACAAAAAAAAACCCCAACAAAATCAATCAACAATAAAGCACAAGTATAGTACCGTACCTCATCAATAGAGGTGCTATGATCCACAGTGAGCTGAAAAGCAGTTAAACTAGGCGTTACATTGGATCTATCACCATCAAATTCAAGATCATGAAAAGTTTCCTCTTTGATCCTTTCCAAATCTTGTCGCCACAGATCAGGCTCGGCTTTTTTACCCAAAACAGCTCTGCTGTCCCCAACACTCATCACATAAACATCCTCCCCTTTCATCAGCATTACAAGCACACAAGAACCCATCAAAGCCAACTCAGGATTCTCCACCAGCATCTTATCAGCAATATCCAAATAAGCCTCCTCCGTCTTCCTCAGCGCCTGCGAAAGCGCACTCAACACGTCCGAATGATCAATTGCCCCCGACCCATTTCGATTCATGTGCTCTTTTAGCCTCTGATCCAGCTCTAGCCGCTCTCGATCCCATTTACACCTCCACCTCCTCTGATTCTCCTCCCTTTTCTTCGCCGCACCCTTGTACTTACTCCTCGAATTCATCCCACCCTTCTTTCTCATCGATTCACAATTAGCATCCCCACTCCCACAAGGATAATTCTCTTGCTCGACGCATCGAGAACACACGTCCTTGGCATCGCGACACGAATCCGAATTAGGGTTTTCAGAAGGAACAGAGGAGGTGGAATTAGATGAGGATTCACACTTGTCATCCCACAGTAATCCTTTCACCTCCTTGTGAACAGCAGAGTAAAGGTTAGAGAGTAGATAATCAGGCGCATCGGGGCCGTTAAATCCGTCGTATATCCCAACGAAAACCCAACCGTGTTCTTCAGAAACGACGACGTGGACCCGATCCTCACCGGCCTTCCCCTGCGCCCACTGCAGGTTATTCTGGCCCCCCTCCAACGAATCCTCGTCGTCTAAACTGACATCGCTGCTGATCGTCAGCTCGTTTTGCTTGTCGGACCCGACGATCCAATCCTGTTCTTTAACGGATTTAACCATCGGGGCGACGATCGAGCTCTGCCCGCGCGAAATCGTCTTCGAGAGCACTCTTTGGAGTGCCCGGATCAACGACCCTTTGCTCGATCTGGGTCGGGCGCGGAAAGATCCGTGTGAATAGCTCCTCTGAAACTGATCAGATGAGATATTCGTCTTTTCCATTGGGCCGGAAAAGAGGCCGCCCCGGTCGAGGGGGCCCGATAGGAACCCCCGTTCGATAGGGCCGGATAGAAATCCCCGTTCGATCGGGCCCGAGGTGGGGACCACTCCTCCCCCGAAGTAACTAGACGGGAGGGGGCCCGAGCCTGAGTTTCGGGGGATGGGCTGGAGGGGGATGGAGGCGAAGGAGGTGGAGGACTCGAAGGCGGCGGAGGAGGAGTGATCGATGGAGTTGTAGCTGTAGAGGTCGACGAAGGCGGTGGAGAGAGGGGTGGAGGTGTTGGCGCTGACGGAGGCGCCGGAGATCGTG
The DNA here is from genome assembly GCA_019656275.1 of Rhododendron kiyosumense. Taxonomy (NCBI): domain Eukaryota; kingdom Viridiplantae; phylum Streptophyta; class Magnoliopsida; order Ericales; family Ericaceae; genus Rhododendron; species Rhododendron kiyosumense. The sequence goes on from BPLS01000187.1 coordinate 163,186, forward strand.
CGGAACGTCGTCGTTTCCTCCTCCGAGTGGACCTTAGAGGATGATAGTCTGGTCGGGTCGGGTCGGACGTAGCAGAACGAGTGGCCCAGGTCGTCTATCGGGTCGGATATCACCACGGACGGGTCTGTATCGCCGCCGGTGAAGCAGCCGCTGATTTTCCCCAATCCGTTACCCATCGCAGAAAAAATATATAGAAGAAATTGAAGGAAGATAAAATCAGTGGAATGAAGAGGGTACCTGAAATTTCATGGCAAAGATTGTGTGAGGGGGGAGAGAGAGAAAGAGAGTAGAGAGAGAGAGAGTAGAGAGGGAGGGAAGGAAAGAAGAAGAAAGGGTTGAAGAAGAAGTAGAAAGAGAGAGAGAGAGAGAGAGAGGAGTTGACTTTTGGGTGGAGATTTTTGAAATCATACACTATACACAAGTTTTCTTTCTTTATTGCAATTTTTGTTTTTTCAATTTTGCTCTCTGTTTGGTTTGGGTGGTGGCGTTGACTATTAACTTGTTGATAGTCGGGGGGTGGTTTGTATTGGCTACTAAAGGGACAAGAACCGAGAGCGTGCATGACACGAATCATAGTGGGACCACAGGATTGTGGCGTGAAACAGAAGTGTGATGCACGCGCTATTGTACAGCTTGAGGAAACTATTTCTCGAAATGTCAAAAGACAAATCCGCCAATAAATATGCATGGGGAAGCGTGCCACGATCACCGTTGGATCAAGAGTCTGAGGTGTGATGGAGCAAGGGTTGACTGACACGTGGCATTGCCAATCCCTCCCTCTTCCTTAGGAAAAGTATTCAACCATAAAGACTTGCTTACAGTGTTACACACACTCACATTTTTTGCTGGGGTCACACAATATGGAGGTATAGTGCGTGTAGATTATAATGTGAATGTAAGTGAATTTGTTTAAATATTTATGATCGTAGAATGATTGTTATGAAAAATTTCCTAGTTTTTGGTTGAAATTACTCCATTAATTAAGGTCGGAATTCTCTCCGGTCCAAATTTTGAAATAGACGATACAGTGTTTTAGATCTGCATGATATATTGGTGTAATATTTCTTCTGTCCTATTTTGTTTGTCCATTTTCGCTATTCGTGTCGTTCTTTAAAAGTTTATATCCCCCAATTTACAATATTTTTCATAATTTTGAAAACTTTGTATTATAGATCTAATCGAGAACTGTTAAACAAGAATCATATTGCATAATTTTTGAGATTCATATCAAAAGATAGAAAACTAATTTTTGCGCTCCAATTTTTATCGATGGCGCTCTACTTTTAACGTGAAGTTAATTTCATAAATAAAGTGGAGCGCCATTAGTAAAAAATGGAATACGAAAATTAAAATCCTAAAAAATATAAGCGATCAAAAACTAACACGAATATTAAAAAAGGACACAAAAAAAAATTGGAACGGAAGGAGTATACTCTATAATTTGGTCGCTTGCGTTGCGTAGAGTCCCACTTGTATTTATTTATTTTTGTTGGAGGTGGGGTGGTTGAAAATTACTAGATGTACTATACATTTATTACAGTAGTGTTTTAGGTAAGTTCATCACTAAATTGTGCCTGTCTTTATGTTGACTTTTTAATGCCTTTGACTGCTAAAAAATGTACCAAAAACTTATTGAATGGGAAAAAACTCAGGACACTTCAATCATTAATTTTGTGCATCCCCACAAGCGTTTAAAGTAGTACTCCAGTTCTGAGAGAAAGCACCCCACCTCCAGCTGAGTACCTGATCACTCCTCCTCCCCTCCCCTCAAAAAGTCAGCAATTTGGATAGGCTTTGTTTGCAGAAATAAATTCCAACTTGTGCAAAATTAATGGCCGTACTACCCAAAGTTTTATAAAAAAAAATGGCCGTGTTATTTATTATATTTACCCGTTTCGCTTTCTCAAATAAGAATTTAAAAAACAGTGACCTATTCTCAAAAGTGAAAATAATAGACTTACAAAAATAATTTTTTAATTTTTTTCAGGATTTGATAGATCTCATCGAAATTTATTAAATAAGATGCATATTGCATATTTTTTTATTTTAGTAAGTCTACTATTTTTAAGCTTGAAAATTAAAAATAAATACTTATTTTTTAAGGATCCAATCCGGAACCGGTTAGATACGTATTTAAGCGCAAATAATAGAATAAATCTCAAGAAAGGGATTTTTTACGAGTGCAATTCTAGACATCCTTTTTTTTTTTTCCCGTTCAACCAACACTAGTATGCTTTGAAATACTAGCTGTACATTGTCATAATTAAAGGTGTGCCGTATAGGTAACGTGAAATTATTTTAAAATTTTGTGAGACATTTTTAGAACACTTCTAAATAAGACCCTTTCAGAGAAGGGGATCGGGGCCTGTTGCGATTAGGGCACCACAAGTCCTGTTTTTTTCACGCACAAAAAATGATTCGAAGCTTTCATTTTGTTTTCTTTTTATTTTTATCGGCAAATTTTTTTTTATTAATCTTCGTAATATTACAAAAATTAAAAAGACAAGGGCAGAAAGAAAATTTTCGTTTTGTTGAATTCATTGTATGTGTCGAGAATTACATTGGTTGAACATCGGTAACAAAATGAACAAAGCACATTTGTCTTGAACATTTGGTTCAAATTATTGTACCAATCAATATATACCAGTCAATATCGGCTAATATCGAACAGTACCGGACTATTTTTAAATTTTTTTTCTTCAAGTAATGGACAATACCGGATGGTACCGATCAATTCAGGACGGTACCAGGCAAATATTGGACTGTTTTTTTATTTTTAATATAATAAATGTGCATATCATACTATAAATTCTTTTATGTGAGAAAATAACATTAATAGCGATAAATTCAAAACGGCACTCGATATCTCATCGGTACCGATGCGTATCATACAAGTAAAAAAAATTAGTATTGTAGCCGGTAAGATATTCAAAACCTTGAGTTGGAGCACAACAAAATTCAAGTCTTTACAAAAACACACAAACAAAGATAGAGTGTGTATCCACCCATGGGTTATCAACACGATAAGAAAAAACATGCACTTGCAACATAGAGGCAAACCATGATTTAATTGGGGGCTATGGCGATGGGTTGCTGTGCTAGTCTCCCCCGAGATTTGGATTGCGCAGTCGAATCTAATAATTGCTCGGTTGCAGGGTTATTCCTCGGTTACCCATTAAAAAAAAAAAGTGTAAAAATTAACTTGTACTATTGAAGTTACCTGGGGTAGTGTGGATCTCTATTTAACGTGATTTTCACTTTGTAAATCTTGTCAATCGGTCCCTAATTAAGGGCAACCCAACCCTCTCATTTGTCAACACCAGTAATCGAAAGCAAACAGGTCATATGTTGACTTTGAAATACTAGCTTTGTTGAATTTTCTTTACTACATCATCACTCTAGTGGAGTAAACTTCCAGAGGGTAGCTAGAGAGAGTCATAAAACTTATTTTTTGACTAAATAAATGGATGAAAGTCATAACCCTATTTCAAGGGGCACATCATGTGACAGGATATTTTCTTAATTTTTATCTATGTTCATATTCAGAACTAGTTAAAGTATTAAAGGGTTTTTCTGACTAAATAAGCCAATTGGATCTTCTTCTTTTTTGTCTTTATTTTAATTTGTTCGTATTTATTAGTTTTGCTTCAATTTTTTTAGGATTATTGTTTGGACTTGACGAAAAGAATCGAAAAAGTAAAAAATTATAGTCTAAACCTAATTTTTTTTAATAAAAACGAAAAAAATTGGTTTATTTTTATCTTTATTCAAAAATTTGGGTTTCTATCGTAATTTTTTACTTTTTAGTTTCCTCTCATAATAAAGAAGAAATAATTTACAAAAAACTAGTGAAAGCGAAAAAAATTAAATGAGAACAAAAAAAATAAGTCAATTAACTAATTCACCCAAAAAAAAAACCCTAAATACCAAAAAACAAAGAACCATAAAGTTGGGATCTCCACCTAAAGTTATAAGTAATTAGGCCCCGTTCCACTAAGGTGCTCTCTCTCTCGCGCGCTCTCTCTTTCTCTCTTTTGAAACTTTAGCCACCACATTTATCTTTCTTCTCCCTTCCCCTCTCTCCTATAGGGTTTCATAACCCTAATACGGCGGCGAGAGGGGAAGACCATGATACTAGTTCTCAATCTCCCTTTCTATTTTCTAGTATTTGGTTTGTTTTTCTCATGTTTCTTTAGATTAATGATTTGTCGTTTGATCTGTGAGATTTTTGTCTCTCTTTTGTGCGAGAGTTTTTAGTTACATCTTTGGGCGAATTTTACGTCTATAGATCGGGTTTTTTCAAATGATGTTGCTCTCTCAATAGCATTTGTGTCAACAGTGCTCTACTACCCCGTATGATATCTTTGCTAGAGCAACTCATGATAACTTGTCAAATCTGTAGTTTTGAGAGTTTATTGGCGCGTTCATACTTAGATGGAGTTCGTTTGATCGTCTGAGTATTTGTTATCTTTTTTCTTGGCTAGCAATTTATCTCTTTTTGAGACTTCTAAAAAATATAAAATTTCAGCAGATGTGCATTAGCTAATGACTTGGTATGGAGAAAGACATCAAACACCTTGTACTGCTCTTGTTTTGTATTAGTTAGACGATTAGTTTGATTTCACCCAAAATATTTGTAATGAATTCCCTATTATAAGTGTCGTTAGGCTTACATCAATACAACTTCTCACTTTTGTCACAAAAAAAAAAACTCATTTTTTCACTTTAGGAAACATGTCATTCTCACAATACATCACTTTTAATTAAAAAAATAAGTACTTATTTGAAAAATAAATACTTAGTATATTTGTGTTAGTGGAACACACCATTAATTAATTAATTAAACAGCAAGAAAGCTCAAATTTTCCACCCCCATAATTATATCCCATTTCAAAATTTCAAAGGTATCATAATTTGAATATTGCGAGTGGAGAACCCTCCCAAAGCCCACCTTCTCCACGATCTATTTGTCAGTCAGACCCACCCCCACCCTTAATTATTTCCCTTTCGCGCGTCATTCTTTAATTGCTCAGCCTTATATTATACGCTGTGTGGCAATTTATTTTTTTCCAACTTGCTTCTAAATAAAGTAGTAATTGTGCATCTTGCTTTAAATTTATACAGTAGTATTTTTTAAAACAGCTGAAAGCATGGTAATTAATCTTGGAAGACATTGGGCTCCGTTCCGGTTTCTAAAAAAAATAACTTTTAGAAAAGTAAGGTAATTTTAAGCTCAAAAATCATGTGTTTATGCAAATAATTTTCCTATCAATATGAATCTTGTTTGATAGATCTCATTAAAATATTTTAAACGGTGCAAAAAAAATTTAAAAAGTGTTTTTCATTTTCATTATATTTGAACTTGAAATTATCTTTTTTTTTGAAAAAAAAGATTTAAAAAGAAAGCGAAGCGGAGCCTTGTTCGTCCCGCCCCACCCTACACACATACAAATTAAGGGGGTGTTCCGGTTTCTTGAAAAATGAACTTTTAAAAAAGGAATGTAATTTTAAGCTCAAAAATCATGTGTTTACACAAATAATTTTCCTACTAATATGAATATTATTTGATAGATCTCATTGAGATCTTTTAAACGATGTAAAAAAAATTTAAAAATTATTTTTTATTTTTATTATATTTGGACTTAAAATTACATTTCTTTAAAAAAAAATTTAAAAGAAAACGGAACGGCACCAAAGTTTGGCCTGCACCGTAGCTAGCGGCTAATTAAGTCCCTTTTTTTCTTTTCTTATTTGTAATCTGGCGCCAAACATTATCTACATTATACCGTGAGTTCTATTTTTGGTAACTCAAGGTATTCAAATCATTTTACGTGCACCTCAATTAATTCTTGGGGAATCAATGATTCTACCGTCCATTATAGAATTGTAACGAACAAAACCCGTATGAGTGACTCCATAAGAGTTGATAGCACGTGAAAGTTGAAAATTAGAATGCGTGTGTGTGGTATATTTGTGAGGGATTCAAAAACCCTATAATGCAATGGTGCACTACAATCACAGTCGTCCAAAAGCGTTAGTAGAACAAAAGATTGCAAAATCTCCAGCTACAATCCCCAAAGATAATTATTTCCAGGCAACAATCCGACGACATCATATATGATCTATACCCTGAATAATGAAACGATATGTGGAAGGGGGAGGATTATAAAATTTAATTATAATTTATACTAGCTATGGATATATAGATCGTCCAATGAATAAATAAAAAAATTCAGACGAAGATGAGGGGTTAATCCATTGACCCCTCTATTTAACTAATAGAGGTTATTCATTTCTGCTATCTATGGATCCACAATATCGACTTTGATTCATTTTATTATTAATAATGCTAATTAAAGGTGCGTGAACCCATATCATGACAAGGTTTAGCTTGTTTAAAAGCTAAAAGCTTCACATTTTAAAAGCTTTTAGCTTCACATTTTGACCTTTCAAATTATTCTTCCTGGTTTAGCTTGTTTTCTGTTAGGGTCTGTTTCTCTGTTTCGTGTTACTGTAACCTGCTTTCGGTCTTGCCATGGTCTCGTGCGTCCGGCTTTGCTGACATATGTGTCCCCGTAACCGGAGCTCACCGTGACAACTGGGACTTGCCCAAGAGTGGTGTCCTTTGCACATGGTAGCAAGGGGCTCACTAATTTAGTCAGTTATTGCTCACGCTATGAGCCGGCTAGCAACGTGTTCAGAGAGCAGTTTCGTGGGGTTTATTGAAGATTACATCAGTTTTTCATGCCTATGGTTTGAGCTAGATTTTCCGCTGGATTCTTTACTACCAAGTCAAAGATGGATCCTATGCCGGCACCTCGTGTTGGTCTGCAATCTGTAGCGCTTTCAGCAGTGTTCGTGTCTTAGATGTTGATAGTTTTGATTCTCACTCCTATTATTGTGATGTAATTTTTGCCTTTGGACTTTAAATGAAATATGCAATTGCTTTTTGATAAAAAAAAGAAGTAATAATAATAACACTTGATACTTACTTCTGAACTATACTATAATGCTATTCACACAGAGAAAATCCACACAGATCACGCACAAATTTTTTATGGGACCCATTATGAGTCCCACACAAATAATCCAAGTCATTCATTAAATGTAAAACATTTTTCAAGGATATTCGCAAAAAATCAGCTCAACCCAATATCTATAGAAACTCGATTCAATCATTTAACTTTTCATTCGGATTTTAGGATAATGTAAAAATTGATTATTGGATTGAGCTGATTTTTTGTGGAAACCCTTGAAAAAATGTTTTATATTTAATGAACGACTCGGATCGTTTTTAAATCTATATGAGATATGTGTAGGTTCTATGTCGCTAGCATTATACCTTACTTCTTACGATTGATTGGAAGTATTCTTCCCCGGTCTATATCGTTGCTTGGATTGAGTTTTACTTATCATATCTCCAAACCTAGATTTGATACTTACTTCTTACGATTGATTAGAAGTATTCTAAAATCTGTCGTGTAGAGATAGGTCAAAAAGTCCAAATCTAGTTTTTGACCTAAACAATTTGTATTTGGTTGTGTCATTTTGCGCGCTCTCTCTCTCTCTCTCTACAAGCTGGGCTTCGCTGGCAACATGTTTTTTGACTTGCACTCCTGTCCACTTCAGTCAAACAAAATACTTCTACTCCCAGCTTGCCTCTAATATAGTACTCCAGTTTGTTTAGTTATTAATTTTTTTTAATAAAAAGTAATTAAAGGCATGGACGGAAATAGTTAACATTATTTTACTGTAGCTTCTTCCTTTGGTTTTGACGTGCAAATGGAGAAAGCGACATTAATTAAACTCTGGATTTGGTTACCAATTATATTGACCTTAGTTGTTAAGGCTTTTAATTGAGAAGTACTAGTACTAGCTAGTAGTAACATGTAATTGCAGGATGGACTAGTTTTGTACGTAATTAATACAGTAGGTAATATTTACCCATCACCCATGACGAACAAGTTACAACACGATGTGCTCATTTTTCTGTTTACTAAAATTTATTAACTACACAAACAAGGTTTGGATTGTTCACCATGGTGATTAGAATTAAAGACAAAAAAAAAAAAACCTTGTAAATTATGCAGGCTCTGTTTAAGAAAACATTTCATTAATTAATACGTACCCTTGTCAGTATTACTGGAAGAAAATTTTAAGGGACTCACGTTTGAAAGCCAATGAAATGAAAAAAAAGAACAAATGCACAAAAATTGGGTTTGAATTGTGAGGAATCAGGAAAGGGATTAAAAGAGTTGCTATTCTGATACTGGTTACAAATATTTGTTTTTAATTCTGAAGGTAAGAGCAACTTTTTTACGAGTAACAACTGTGTCCCCATATGTTTAAATATGTTGTACAGTTGATGAATAGACGGTTCCACATTGATGAATAGGTGTTCACATGAACACCTTTTTTTTCTTTTTCTTTTTATATGTGTAACAGTATATGCATTAATATATATTTACATGTTCCCCTTTGATTTTTATAGGTAAAGAATATATATTTACGTGTTCCCCTTTCTCGATGTTCCCCTTTGATTTTGAACACCCAACACCCAACAAATGCCAAAAAGAAATGTCTCTCTCTATCTCTCTCACGGTACTTTTATCTTTAAGGAAATAAGAGGTGTGTATTTTAGTCTTTTATCTTTGGAAAAGTCTACAATATACATCCCTTAAAAGGGTGTACCATATGCACATATTTTATGGTTCATTCATAACATTTTAATGTATTTCGTAACTTTTGTTCTAGAATTCATAACCTTTCAGTAATACGATTCGTAACATTTCATTATGATTCATAACATTTTGGTATATCTTATAATCTTTATACGATTCGTAACTTTTTAGCAATATGATTCGTAACATTTTCTCTACAATTCATAACATTTGGAGATACATATGATACACACCCAAATAAGGGGTGTGAATTGTAATGTTTTATCATTAGTGAGTGCTGATCATCACTCTAAAAAATATTTTGCCTGTTTCAAATAGGAGATCAATGAGTTATTGTTTGGTATGCTACGCTTTTCAACATATGCATGTACAGCAAAGCAGTACATACATTTAATTTAATAGCATTTGAAATTGAGCTACATGTTGTGCAATAAATTATGAAAACTCACAAATTAAGCGTAACATTTTTATTTATTTACGATTTCTTCGTCAAAACAGTGCTATATACCAATATTTTTGTACTTATCTTCTATATAGAAACATGACGAAAAACTTAAAAAAAATTCTAAGTTAATTTCTTTGCAAAATACCCTGACCAAAAATTCCTGAAGTCGCAGCTAAGTTTGATCCGTTGAATTCTCTAATATGTTTTTGGTACGTATAATGCAAACCATGGAGCAAACTCGATCCCCCCCCAGGTGGTTCGAGTGATGGGGGATGAAAATCGTGGGCACCATTCTTGGTCGCTGTCGCTGGCCGTCACTGATCACCAGCACCACAACCACCACCCATTACCAACCACACCACTATTTGCATTTGTCACCATTGCCATACGTCAACCAACCACATTTATACGTACTCTTGCACAAATTCTAGCTACAGTGTAATTACTGTAGTAGAGTACTTTATATTAATTATATGCAATATTATGGTGGTTCCGAAAACACTTATTTTAACACTTATCTTGTGAAACTCATTTTTTGAGTCTCGCGCAAATGATCGGAGCCGTTCAATTTATTTAAAATCTGTGTTTGAGAGTTTCCCATCAGAAATCAACTTAATTATTCGGATATCGGTTCAAGCTCGGTCGATTCGTTTAACTTTTATCCTGTCAAATTTAGAGACAACAAATAATCGATCAAGCCCTTACCGACATCTGAATCATGAGTTGATTTTTTACGGAATTCCAAAAAACATGCTCTAAACAATTTGGACAGCTCCGATTATTAGCATGGAGCTCTGATAAGACAAAGATCAAAATAAGTGTTCTCTAAACTGCCCTCATACATTTGTATATGTAAGTCTATTTATATGTATGAGTGAATTTTTAATTAGTTGTTTGTCTTCACTATCCATTGGCAGATTTGGCAGCATACCATACCTTGAGCTTTCCTTAGGTCCACTTCTCTGGGTTTCGTTTTTCCAACTTGCAGAAATCGAGACTTTCTCTCTTTGTCCAAAATCTTGTTCAGGTGGGGAATATTTCACTGTTGCATCATCACAAAACTTGGGGGTGCTAAACCTTTCCATATTTGTGGTGTGTTATAGAAACAGATGTACATATATTTTCGTTCAGATGTTGACTTGGATTTGAAAAAAGATACGGCCACACGTTTGTTTTCCTTCATAACCATCTTACGCTTTGAACATTGCCTAATTCAGTTGCACGAGTAGGAATCAACTTTCCTGTAACTTTCCTGTGTGTTTAGTTGCCAAGAAAGTTGCAGGACCAACATTATTAATTTTCTCACTGGTAAACACTTTCCTCCAAAATAGGTTTTGTCATAGGGAAGAAATTATTGTTTTCATGGAAGATTTCTTGTCAAGAGAACAAACATAGAAAACTAATTTTTGAAGTTCCACGCAAATGATCAGAACCGTTGAATTTGTTTAAAACATGTTTTTAATAGTTCCCATCAGAAATTAACTTATTCAGATGCCCCGTATGTGAAGTTTTAATTAGTTGTTTGTCTTCACCATACATGGGCAAATTTGGCAGCATACCATACCTTGAGCTTTCCTTAGGTCCACTTCTCTGGGTTTCGTTTTTCCAACTTGCAGAAATCGAGACTTTCTCTCTTTGTCCAAATCTTGTTCAGGTGGGGAATATTTCACTGTTGCATCATCACAAAACTTGGGGGTGCTAAACCTTTCCATATTTGTGGTGTGTTATAGAAACAGATGTACATATATTTTCGTTCAGATGTTGACTTGGATTTGAAAAAAGATACGGCCACACGTTTGTTTTCCTTCATAACCATCTTACGCTTTGAACATTGCCTAATTCAGTTGCACGAGAAGGATTCAATTTTCCTGTAACTTTCCTGTGTGTTTAGTTGCCAAGAAAGTTACAGGACCGACATCATTAATTTTCTCACTGGTAAACACTTTCCTCCAAAATAGGTTTTGTCATAGGGAAGAAATTATTGTTTTCATGGAAGATTTCTTGTCAAGAGAACAAACATAGAAAACTAATTTTTGAAGTTCCACGCAAATGATCAGAACCGTTGAATTTGTTTAAAACATGTTTTTAATAGTTCCCATCAGAAATTAACTTATTCAGATGCCCCGTATGTGAAATTTTAATTAGTTGTTTGTCTTCACCATACATGGGCAAATTTGGCAGCATACCATACCTTGAGCTTTCCTTAGGTCCGCTTCTCTGGGTTTGGTTTTCCCAACTTGCAAAAATCAAAAACTTCTC
>BPLS01000187.1:174580-342468 GCA_019656275.1 Rhododendron kiyosumense
TCTTTGTCCAAATCTTGTTCAGGTGAGGAATATTTCACTGTTGTGTCACTTTGGGGTGCTAAACTTTTCCCATATTTGTCGTGTTTTATAGAAACAGATATGCATATATTTTCGTCTTGTGTTTAAAGTCAAGTCCCTTCTTTATCTCCCGTTCTGATGTTAATTTGGATTGGAAAAAAGATTCGCACACACGTTTGTGTTTTCCTACACATCCGTTTCACACTTTGAACATGATTAGGCCCAGTTACACGGAAAGAACGGAAAATGATAAAAAACTGAACTTTGTGGGCTTAGTTACCAAGAAAGTTGTAGCAGTGGCGGAGGTATGTAGGGGCCCTAGCCCCGACTCTTCAAGCGTCCGAATTTTAAAAATTTTATTTTATATATACCTGATTTTGAATATTATTGATAATTATTCATGTATAGTTACTTATAATCTTAATAATTTTGCTTCGATTTGATAAAAAAATTGGTTATTTTACATTCTCTCATTTCTTGAATTTCTTTCATAAATAAAAAATAAGCACATGATAGTTGAACTAGCCTAAAGAATCATTTCAATGTACAAATGTAATGAACTGAAAAACAAAAACCTTATGATATAATAAGTATACGTTCTGATAAAAAATATATGTTTATTAAGCCGGCCTCCTAGTATCAAAATCCTAGCTCCGCTACTAAATTGCAGGACCCACAACATCAACTTTCTCATTGGGAAACATTTTCATGCAAAATGGGTTTTGTCAAAATGAAGAAATTCTTTTTTTCCTGCAAGATTTTTTGTCAAGAGAACACACTCAGGAAAAATAGGTTTCGTTTTCCTTTACCTCACCTCACTTCATTTTTCCTGAGAACCAATTTTCTACACTACATTTCCGACAACTTTATGGAGGAAGTTGACAAATAAAATCTCAAATCAAGAGGAATATATTGAAATCTTGTGCTGAAATAACAGGGAATAGAAGTTTAATTTACCTATTGACTTGATAATTAAGTTTAAAGTCTTGGAGCTTACAATGCCATAATTAGCGACCAAATGTATATCTGGTCAAATGAGGACCCCCACCTAGGAGCAGCCTCTATACAAAGCCCGAGAACAAATCCAAACCAAACTTCGCAACCTTAAGGCGGTGGTTTTATTTTTCCTCATCATGTCTTTGGCTCGACCTTGAGTACCGACAATTTTCTTCATCCCTTCTTTTTCTCTTTTCGACGTTTCAACCTTATATTTTTTATTTTTTGATAAATTTTCTTACAAATGATCTAGATTCGCACACATCCTAAAGTTTTTTATAATAATGTTAAAAACAACTTAAGATATAACGATATTGTATAATACACGATGCTAATGAATATGATAACATTTGTGATATTGGGCCAAAGTGCAACTTGTTCTTACTTTAATTGTTGTTAGATGCTTACTTGTGCGTTTTATATCTCAATAATCTAAAAGAATCGTAGTCATTTTTTGTGATGTTCCATTAACTTTTGGTCCTTGACCTTTGTAACTATGGCCCTATTAATATGCCTAAATTAACCAATCAAAACATGGCATTCAGATTAACCTTGTGATACTCCAAAAGAACAAGGGGTACTAGTGTGATGTTGAAGTTTTTCTCAATCACTTATGGGACCAGGTATTCGAAAAGTCTTAAGTTGGGTAGAAAGTTCAAACTCTTGTGCTATCAATTCTCTTCACATGACGATTTCGAAGGATTGTCTTAGTGGTTAAGACCCGAGACTTAAAAGATTTGTTTCCTACTGAAGTCTCAAATTTGAAACATCGATCTCAAGTGCTATCAAAACAAATTCTTTTCACACGACCGCAATAGTAGACTGTTGAGATTGATATGTAAAGATTAGTCGATGTGCACGTAAGCTGGCCGGTACATTTGAGTTATCGAAACAAATTCTTTTCACACGATCGACCAGAATCTCTTTTGGTTGTTCTCGTTTTGATGAGGACATCCTAGCCGAACATGACAAAGAGTTTAGTCTTAGACGAGTGAAATACATGTCTAATACTTTACCATTCATGTGGAAAAACAGATTTCTTCCACTTTCTAGTGCTCCTTTCGTGGATGTTTCCTTCTTGTTTTATGAAGACGACATAAAATAAGGAATTGGTGCAAGTGATCTTCCAATGCTAATAAGCCACAAGCTACTTCCAAAAGCAGCAACAAAGAATTACAACTGAAAAGCAACCAGGTTCCACCAAGTACAAGATGCTTTTAATTGCTTGTCACCTAGAGATTATCTTGTTAACAGTTTTAAATTAGGGAGAAATTAAACAGCTGTTTCATAGTAACCATTTTTTAACTCACCTAATGGGCTTCCACAGTTTCACAAGATAAATTTTGGGATTTTGATTTTAAGGCTCCAAAATTTATTGCCGGCGCTCCAAAAGCGGAGTGCCAAAATCAATTTGGCTGGCACTCCACTTTTAGAGCGCAGCAGTAATTTTAAAACAATTCCCTAAATTTTGCAAAACAAAATGGGCCCAATGGGCAGGACTAAGCCGCAATCACCGGCTCTTGACTTGGGTTTCATTGAGGAGCAAAAATGGCTTGGGATTTACTGTCGGGGTTTCGTGGAGGAGCAAAAATGGCTTGGGATTTACTGTAGATGTTGGCCCAACTAAAGGAACTCCAAGCCCAAAGGAATACTGAAAGCTTTAGAAGGCCCATCATCCGTTAAATGTCATAAGGAGGGTTTTAATGAGTGTTTTGTGACATTCGACGTCGCATTCGCAAATCTGTTTTTAAAGTAGGCGCTGAGATAACATTGTGTAACCAAATCCATGAGAACACTTCAGACCTAACACGACCAATATCAAATGCAATGCACGCAGCGGAGTTCATCATTTTAACTTCATCATGACCGTAAAAAGTGTGTGGGCTTTATCCACTTTCAATTTATCCACCATTTTTGACCGTCATTGCTAAATCTTACCCTGACAACAATAACATACACTTACACTGTACGGTATAGTAGTGTGTAATGGGCTGCACCTATTGTAAGTGTGTGTAAATATGTGCGGTTTTAAAAGATTTGGGTCTTTATGTCATTTTTGACATTGTCTGTAAGCAAAGGCTATTTTGATGATATGACATAAGGAGAGAAAAGAAAAGCAAAGATGATGTGATGAAGCTCAATAATGATGGTGGATGATACTTTCCATTTTGGGACGGAGGTAGTAATATTATACATATTCGCTGACAACCGGTGAATTTGCCTTGTATAATTCTATTGGACATATAGTCCACATGAAACAGTTGAGAGAGAAACTTTGATATCCGATAATGAACTCGAGTATTGTAAATTACTTTATTGCATGTCATATGAGTTAATGGTCCAACATGTCTTTTCTTTATGGAGTAATGATTATGACTTGTAAATAATGGATATGTAGTTTTTCAAACGGTAATCAATACTTGTAAATAATGGATATGTAGTTTTTCAAACGGTAATCAATATTATGCTCCTAATTATCAATCCATTGAGTTTCCTATGAGGAAAACTAATCAATAATTATCTAATACTTGAAGATAGAGGGGGTTTATAAGTCAGATTACTTATTTAATATAAGATATGTCATCTCCTCACGTGATATTTGAACATTATCGCACAAGTGTGCCATCCTTTCCCCAAGTGTGACATTTAAAAGCCGAAAACACAGCTCTGACCCCTTAAAATTGTAATCGTCCAATTCTATTGTATTTTGGTGAATCAACATAATTCAATCAAACAGGGAAAAGTATGAAATACTAGAAAGACATGCTGGTCTAAGCATAGGAATAAAAATCGTATATTACGCATTGGCTTCTTGTTAACATGAGGCAAGATGGCAGATGCCGTATGGAGTCATGGAGATATGCATTGAAACCACAAGGGTTGGTATCCACTACAAGAAATTTGTTCAACACCGGTGCTTTTTTTATTAGCGCTTGTAAAAAGTGTTACGATAGTAGGTCTACAATAACGCTTTTTTTAACCGCTGCTAGAAAAGCGCTGGAATAGGCCAACATTTTCCAGCGGCCAAGTAAAAGTGTTGGAATAGGCCCCCCATTTACCAACGCCCATAAAAGGCGTTGGAATAGGTCCCCCATTTCCCAGCGACCTAGGAAAAGTGCTGGAATAGATCCAAAGAAAAAATAGCCACTAATGGAACAATTTCTAATTATATTACATGTTATACATTTGCTAATAATCTTCAGTATTGGAGTATTATTTAGCGCATCTCAATAAGACAACTATTTTAACATTCAAGGTTGTTGATTTCGTTATGTGTATTGTTTAAATCATTATCATAAAAAATTGACTTGATCAGGTTTAGAAAGCTTCTTTATTGGGACACAATTTATTTTTTAGAGGATAATTATCAATCAAATATGTAGCGATACGCGATCAAATTCATTCTTGTTACAATTGATGAACTCCGTAATATGTAAAAGGTAGACGGTTCAGATCAAAAAATAAAGACTCTGGTTGGGGTCACGTCTTGCGATCTAATACTTTAACGCCTCGAGATGCATCAAATGTTATCCGATCAGGTGATCACCGATATCCGATAATCTCTGACTTCTGTGACAATGATGAAATCAGTGAGACGTGAAATCCTAACGGTTCAGATTGACCACTGTAAAAGTTGAGTTGGTAATGACCTTTTTTTTTTGGGTCAAACGGAAATTCAAGGAATGACCTTTTTAATTCTATATGTTCAGTATAATTGTTAACAAACTAAGTCTTGTGATGTACTTGAACATATGAGAGTCATTGACCGCTACACAATTATGATGATCCAAACTGTTGATTTTGTTTTTCTTGTTGATTATATCATTCTCGTAAAAAATATATGTCGATCGGATTTACAAAACTTCTTTATCTTTTTTTTTTTTGGGTCAAACAGAAATTCATAAAATACTTACGAAACAAAGTACCACATTAAGAGTATCAACATAATAAACATAGTGTGCAAGGAAGTAAAATAACTACTAAACCTAGTCCAAAACTTGCCTAATGTTCAGGCTATCTCTAAGTATAAGCTCTCTCATAGCTATGGGCATTTACAAAACTTCTTTATCAAGACACAATTTCATTAACATAATGGGTTTTTTTTCTGTCCGATCAAGTGTATAGTAATACTCAATTAACTTCATTCTTGGTAGGAGTGATGAACTTTGTAATATGTAAAAGATAGACAGTTTAGATAAAAATAAAATAAAAACTCTAGAGGGGGTCAGGACGCATCTAAAATTTTGCCTCAATCAACATATAAGCAATATTCCCATTAAATGCATTCTTAGGGATAGTGGTGGTAGTTCTTGGAGAAGATCCTGTAAAATATAAAGAGTAAATTACAGTAAACCCCCCTCAACTAATCCAAATTTTCACTTAACCCTCTCTGACTACAAAACCCAACAGTGTGCACCCTCTAACTATTCAGAATGGACACTTAACACCCTTTTTTTAGGTCTCCGTAGGAAAAATGCACTGACGGCCGTCTCCGGCCACCAGGCGGCCGATCCAAGCCGTCCAAAAATTTTAAAAAAAAAAACCGAGTGGGCTAGCACTGGAATCAACGGCATCCGACGTGCGTATGTGCTCGATCTAAACACCCCATTTAAATTCTTGGGGTGTTTGGATCGAGCACCTACGCACGTCGGATGCCGTTGATTCCCGCGTCAACCCACTCGGTTTTTTTTAAAAAAAAATTTGGACGGCTCGGATCGGCCGCCCGGTGGCCGGAGACGGCCTTCGGTGCATTTTTCCTACGGAGACTTAACAAAAGGGTGTTAAGTGTCCATTCTGGATAGTTAGTGGGTGCACACTGTTGGGTTTTGTAGTCGGAGGGGGTTAAATAAAAATTCGGGTTAGTTGAGGGGGGTTTACTGTAATTTACTCAAATATAAATATAAAAACTACGAAAATAAAACTTTTGACAAGTTACTGGAACAAAAATAGGGCATAAAAAGGAAAATCTCAATGGGAGCATAAACATATGTTATATATTAGAGTAAATTACACTAAACCCCCCTCAACTAACCTGCATTTTCACTTAACCCCCTCAGACTACAAAACTCGACATTGTGCACCCTCTTACTATCCAAAGTTGACACTTAACACCCTTTTGTTAGGTCTCCATAGGAAAAATGCACCGACGGCCGTCTCCGGTTACCGGACGGCCGATCCGAGCCGTCCAAAAATTTTATACAAAAAAACCAAGTGGCCTACCGCGGAAATCAACGCCATCCGACGTGCGTAGGTACTCGATCCAAACACCGCATTTAATTTCTTGGGATGTTTGGATCGAGCACCTATGCACGTCGGATGCCGTTGATTTCCGCGCTAGCCCACTTGGTTTTTTTTTATAAAATTTTTGGACGGCTCGGATCGGCCGTCCGATGGCCGGAGACTGCCGTCGGTGCATTTTTCCTACGGAGACCTAACAAAAGGGTGTTAAGTGTCAACTTTGGATAGTTAGAGGGTGCACAATGTCGAGTTTTGTAGTCTGAGGGGGTTAAGTGAAAATGCGGGTTAGTTGAGGGGGGTTTAGTGTAATTTACTCTATATATTAAATATTATCAAAAACAAAATGAAAATGAAGTTTGGTGCACTGGTCGGAGAACGTAGGCGCGGGATCATGGTGATAGAAAGGTCTAGGGTTCAAAACCCAATAGTGGCAGGAAATGCAGTTCTTAGTGCATTTTCAACTTTGATCCATTTTAAGACACCCAAATTTAAAATTTGGGCAAAACTCACAAAAAATCCTCTCCAATCTTTAACCTAAACCCTTCTCCATTATGGGTTTTACCTATTTCTTTTCCCAAATTTGAGACAACCCAAGTCTCTTCCCATTTTTTTATCCAATATTCCAACAGCTCTTTTCTTTTCAACAGCTCTTTTCATGTCATTTTGAGAGCATGGTGTCGGCTTTACCGAGTTTGAATACCTACAACTCTCTCTCTCTTATGGTCGCTGCCACCCGAACAAGTTCCTACAGACAGGAAAGAATGGATGATATATGGATCAAAGTTCTGTGGGTGGTGGTAACTAGTAGACTGTTTGGGTGGTTGGCGGTGGTTATAGAGGTGGGCTGAGTTCTTTTTCTTTTTTTTCTTCATAGCAGTCAGTCACTCTCAATCCCAAATCAAATTTGTTCATTTCTATTATTTACATTATAATTGTCATTCAATACTTAAAAAATAATATATTTGGGTAAAAGATCATTTTGTCATTGGAGATGGCCTGACTCAAAATGAGTTTTTACCCAAAATTTGACCCAAATTTGGGTAAAATTTTAGGTCAAGGCTGGAAATGCTCTTATACGTTACTTTTTGGTAAAAAAAAATTAAAACCAGCGCCGGTAAAAATTATGCTATACTAGCGCTTCTAAACGCTGGGAAAAAAGGCGCCGGTAAACATAAATTTATACCCGCGCCCATAAAAAGCGTTGGTATAGACTTATAGTAGCGCCTTTACTACAGCGCATTGCCTAAGCGCTGGTATAGACCAAGCAAGTCTATAGTATCGTTTCCATGAACCTTTACCAATACTTTTGAGCGTTGGCGTATCCCAACTTTCTTGCAGTGATCTATCATTAATGCAAACTTCAGGGGTTGTATGTAAAATTTACCCAAAAGCTTTATTAATGAAAGAGAAAAACTTCTCTACGAGACGTCGTGTAAAGAAGATTTACGGCGCTAAATCACGCGCGTCCAAAAGTGTTTTGGACAGTATGAATTAAAAACCAATTTGACCGATAAATTTTTACCGGTCAAAATTAAAACCACATCTCAGACATTGATTACGCGAATGGACGGATGAGATTGAGCGCAACGTGAATATTTCTCTCTTAATGAAATTACCAAGCATCTATTGTTATTCCTTCACAATCCTCCTTTACATGCATGAGTTTTCTCTTCTGAGAACTTATTGGGTCTTAAATGTGAAAGCTTAGACTATCTAGCGAATCAAATTCAACGTCAAATTTCCAGAAAGCTCAACGTACGAAAGACGAATTAAGCAGATTAAAGTGACGCTTTTGGAACATTCTTTGTTTTTTGTTTTCTTTTGTTAATCAATGAAGACTTTTTGAACATTCCTTGGCCTCGTTTGATTCAGGAATCAAAACAGACATGATTAACGGCCCGGAGAGATTTATTTCGTTCAGCAGAAGTCCAGATAATTAATAATCTTTAATTTCTTCGAGTCCATTTGGGCGACTACCTTTTTTTTAAAACTAAACCAAGAGTTTAAAAGCTCCACGTATGCCAATGGCTAATAGATTCTTAGGACCCAGGGATGCTGCAATGCAACTCCTTGTAGAGCACCCTGCAGGGCGCATCCAGACTGTCCATCTCGGCAATTAATGGTGCGGATTGAAAACGAACTCTAACTCTTCTCTAAAAGAGTTTATTTTCAATCTGAACCCCTGAAAACACTTTTGGACAATCCGGATGCGCCCTGCAGTGCTCTACAGAGAGTTGTTTTGTAACATCCCGGATCCGAGATTCTTAGTGGAGTAGTATTTTCTTTCTAAATCGACGAGGTTTATTGTTTCGACATAATGGAAATTAAATACGTGGTATTGGACATTTATTTACCATACTAAAAAGTCCAAACCATGTCGAATAAGAATTTTGATGCTTTATGTTTAGCTGGACACATTATTTTGTATGAATAATGTAAAAATTGCAATATAGAAAATTAGCAGTTTGGATCATATTCATAATATTTCAATGGTTTTCGTTTGAACATCGATTACATGAGGGTGGGTTGGATCAAGTTGTTATTATTCACTTTAACGAAAACATAATGGTCGCGCCAAAGTGTAATTATATGACTTCACTTCACTTTCCTCTTCACGTTCTTACGCAAAACATACCACAACACAAGTGAAGTACTCCCTTAATTAGCTATCAAAAAGAAAACAAAAGAAGTGGGTTTTCGTCGACGACGCCACTCCTGTATATAAATCCTGACTCCACCACTACTATAAAACGACTAAGAAAATAAATCTCGTTTTGATTTTCAGCCGCTTACTACAAAGGATTCATCCATCAATTAATTTTGTTGGGGGTAATTACAATTAAGAATCAGCCTTTCTATGTGATAGAATGGAAGTCTCCCTACTCCAACCTATTGCTTCCCAATTTTTTGCTGTTGTATATATGCATGTCAGGAAATGGACGGCCCGGATGGGTGTTGGTCTTATCCGGGCCGTCCATGCTCGACAATAGACGGCTCAGATTCCATCTCGGTCAAATAAATCTCAGCCATATACCTTACCGTTAAGTGAAGCTTGGCAGGTAATAAGGTCATGGCAAACAATGAAATGAATGTCGACTAAAAAGAAGAAGAAGTCCAATGAAACTAGCCAGCTCTAGTACTTCAGTTCTAAACGCTGCCCGCTTAATTAATCATGATAAAGACGTGCATACATTTATTTTTACGTCAACCGGCCTCTTTCTTTGAATTTTAGATGTCATTGGTTTTCACTCCTTGCTAGTTGCTAGCCCTATACAAGGCCCGCCACGTGGTTTAAGTGAAATTAGCTACTCAAACCTGATTTTTTGTTTGGCCTGTTAAAATCTTTTTCACGATCGGATTTTTAAGAGATTTCTAACCGATTTAATACATAAGCAAATCAATCAGGAATCATAAACATATTTCTTAAACTAGCTTGTTTGTTTATCTCTCATTTTTTGAACATCCTTAAAATTTCAAACCCTATTTTAATAATTTGATGTTTTGGGTTCTACTCTTTATAGTGGTTAATGGTTAAACTTTTCAAATAGTGAATGTCCAACTGAATGTAATTCTTGTGATAGTGATAAATACTCTAATTTTTCAATATTGGAAAAGAAAAAAAAAAAGGTGACACATAAAGCCCCACCCTGCCACTGGGTCTGCCTAACTTGCTGTTGAGGAGTTTAAGGAGCTGATGTAGCCAAGGGCATGAACTAATGGCACAAGCTGCACACAAGGGTTGGGGGAGGGTACGTAGCCCTTCTATATGTAGCTGTTTTTATGAAAATTAAGAACTGTTATGGTCAGGAGCGACTCCAAAATTTTCATTCAACGGTAAAAGAAATACAAAAAAAAGCTTTGCGCAAAAAATAAACTCTAATTTGGCATGATTGTGAGTATACACACAACATACTCCACAACGACAAATTTAATATAAAAAAAAAAAAAAACTCTTCACGTATACACAATGAAAAACTGACATGTTTCTGCGATGAATCTTTAACTTTCAAATGATGTATAGAAGCGTACTTGGCCAACCAGCTAACCAATGAGCTAAATTTTCTCAAGGGAATATGGTATACATAATTGATTAATGATGGCCTCATTTCCCACAATTTATTCTGTCTTCTCCTTAGAATTGGCAGTACCATTTTGACTTGAGAAGAACAGGGGGGTTGTTTAACTAAACTAGAACTTAAATGCTTAAGATAGTGAGTGCATTTAACTGCCCTACTTACTAAGCATGATCTAAGTCACCTATCTCCTTTTTTTTTTGGGCAAGCCTCTCACTAGATACTAGTATCTCAGATCATGCAAGGCTTCATTGCCAATAGCTTTATTACACCCATAATCATCACACAAGTCAAACTCATCAAATTAGCACACCTTTCTTACTATAAACAAGGTTTTCGCAGTTAACAGTAAAGTGTCTCAGGCTAGCTTGCATGCAACTTAGACCAATCCCTACAGCCCCTCCTACAGCCGTTTCACACGCTTACTATAACAACGTATTTCATGTTGTATTGTGTTACTTTTATGATTGTGTCACAGGGCATGGAAAATTTCGCTCACTTTCGTTCAAGATTTTCTATCTAATTAAATTAAAAACGCGACGCTAATTGAACGTAATAGATAAGTATTTGGTCAATTTTAACATACCATATAAATACAGCTAGACAACAATCAAAAAACTCACCAAATTTGATGACGTATAAAGGAAACTGAACCAATGGTAGTTGTTCAACTTCCACTCCCTTTACTTATTCCCGTTTGGTAATCTAATCCCATCTCCTAACTTGGTCCATTGACACGGTCTTCGGCAACTTCCCACCAAAACAGGGAGAGAGAGAGAGAGAGAGAGAGAGAGAGAGAGAGAGAGAGAGAGAGAGAGAGTAGTTGACGGGTAAAGGGTTTTGGCGCCTGCTGCTTCTAGTCGTATTTGAAAGTGAGAGGTAAAGCCACAAAATTCTCTTCCTCTTGTTCTTCTGGTTATCCACTATCGTATTCGTTGAAGCAAGCGAAGATGTTGATACAGCCAACACGTTTATATGTTGGACTAAAATAGTGTTTGAAATTTAATGGGTCTCACTTTACTTTCCCAAAGCTGTTATAGCTCCAAATTAGAACAGAGGCGCAAACCCAGGAGGAGTTCTTTCTCGGCCGAGTCGTAGGTTAGGCCTCTGTATTTCTCTGACTCTGTTTTTGGAAAGCGTCAGTTGTTCTAAGGAACGTTTCTAACAGTTTCTGTCTTGGCTTTATTAATTATAACATCAATTTTGCAGTTTCCTTTTTGTAAATATTAGATCTTTATTCATTGGTTTATGTAGTACGTAGGCCTTTTCCCTTCTGTTCTTGCAGTTATTTATTGATCAATTTAGGGGTCTCTGTTTTTCCTTTTAACCTCCTTGGTTTGATTAGGTGTGGTTGACATGCTAATTCCATCGTTTCTGGGTTATTATCCGGTTTAGGAGCATAAGTCGACCACCCATGGGTTTTTCATGTTGATTAGCAGAAAGTTTGTGCCCAGAGAAATTTACAAGAAATCAATCAAGGGAAACAAAAGAGAAAAAAAATTCTCAGAATTTGTAGACTTCAGTATTTGGTAACATCGGATGCTGCTACTTGTATTAGGTTTAGAAGACGCCTGAAATATCTGTGTTAAAAAAGCCTGGTTGATTGAGTTGCTTGCATGGTGTTTGATTTTTGGTTTGTGTCAGATTTTTGTAGTAAGCTGGAATTTATTCTCTAAGTTGCATGTGATTGGTGATCAAACCAATTATTTACATCGTTTCCGCTTAATTCCTTATATCAGGTAGGAGAGGATAGCAGCTGAAAACTAAAGTGGATTCGTAGGATTGTTGCTTATAGTGTTAGAAATATGGGAAAGCACTTGAGGAGGGAACCTGATGATGAGCTATTTGAGGACCATCACCCGGGTTGCATGTGGGGAATTATTCATGCTCTTGACTATCACCACTGGCAAAATACTGCTAAGAAGATGCTACCCTACAAGAGGCATAATGGATCAACACATACAAAAGGTGAGCAGTATCTATCTGCATAGTTTTGTCTTCTTTATCCTTTATGTCTTGTCGGGATCTTGGCATTTTTGTTCAAAATGGAATTTGCATAGAGTGAATGAGTTACTAGGGGAAATTTTTAGCATATGCAAAGTTTAGTGAGTTATCAACGTTAACTGATACTTTGTTGAACAAATCCATCAAAAAGCATATGTAAGGGAAAAATTTTAGCATATGTTTTCTGTCAACTTAGTAATTTTTACTCCTTCAGCCTTTTTACCTCAGTAGCAAAACCCAACGGCCATGCAATACATTTTGCATGCTTGAATGTCATTTACCCAAATATGATTCTTTTGACTTCTCTTTTGAAAAAATGTTCCCTGGCAGCGCACTGATTCTGTCAATGAGGAACATAATTACCGAAAAAGAATTTGAAGTCATGATGTGGACAACAGACTAGGCTAATGTCCGCATTGAGTGTTGTGTTTTTTACTTTAGCCTTTACTGGAGATTCCTTCTTGTAGTTAAACACACAGATTTATGCTTTATGAACAAATATATCTGGCAATAAAGTTTCTGTGCATCCTTCACGTTTCAGCTGAACGCAATGACTTGGCTAGATGAGTTGCTTCAACAATATATATGAATTAATGACCTTCTCCATACTAAAGTGATTAATTTAAGCAATTAAAAGTTCAGAGATCTTTGATTAGGACGTCTGGAAACTTATCCAATTCAATCAGATAGGGGAAATGTAGATATATAGCTGAAATTTGATATGATAGTCGCTTATATATCTTTGCCATTCCGGAGAAAGTGTTAGTCTATGCGTATAATGTGTTTGATGTCTAGTGCTTAGTGACAAAGAAATAGGAGACATTTTGGACCTGTGGAATAGCCAATCCATAAGTTAAAGGCATATCTATTTTTGGATGAGGAACATTCCTTTTACTCTTCTGAGGAACTTACAGATGGTTCAAGGTTGTGTCAGTGGGGTTTTAATGTATTTCAAGCTGTTGATGATGCTCTTGACACATCTCATTGCCTTTGTGGCATATTATTTTTGGCAACATGTCGTGAGTTACAAGAACAGAATAAAAAAAGTCTATGCTGACACTATTGGATGTTATTAGCATTTGATTTGGACTTCTTTTGAAAGGTTCAACATGGCCTCCTGTCCTCGAACGCAAGAACTAGATGTTAATCATCATATATGCATGTAATTTTTTGGTATAAAAGAATTTATACCATGTGCTTAATCACCCTTGGGATGAACACAAAGTTCTATTCCTAGTTTTTTTGTTTTTGTTTTTTTGATCGGCATTCTATTCCCAGTGTTTCTAATGGTTTTGTCATTCCTCTTTCTTTGATAGGCCATGGAAGACCAAAGGCACTATTGGATGTCCACGATTCTGATGAAGTGCAAAAGCATCTGGATGCTGAAGGAAGTCGCTACCTTGTAAGTTCCATTCGACACAATCGAAAATGAATTCTCTAGTATATTTGAATGCAACGGCTCATAGATGACAATACCTTCCATGTTTACTGTACCAGATAGATCCCACTGCCACTGGAACTAGCTCAACTAACAAAAGATGGTCTCTTAAAGCTCATTTAAAAGCATTAATTTCGGATGAGATGTCAAAGAAAGAGACCTCTGGAAGAAGGGCTTCACTGTCACAGAGAACATATTCTATCCATCATTTAGAACCCTCAGATAGTAGTCCTCTTGGCAAAATCATCCGGAGTCGTCCAATTATTTTCGTGCACAGAACTTCCAAAAGTGACACCAAGAAGCGAGTCTCCAGCAATGAAAAGTTTAATGTGGGTGGTACTGAGAATATTTCAGAACACTTAGAGCCTAAACAGCTTCCTGAGAATCACACGTTTTGTCCGGAGAAGTGTGAAAAAGCAGAAGAAGGTTCAGTAAACCAGTGGGAAGAGTATGTGGATGTATTGTTCAGGGTAAACAAGGACTCAGTCTTAAAAATTCAGAAAGAAACAGATGATGATATTGTTAATTGCCTCTGTGATCTTCCGGGTTCCAGTAAAAATGCAAGATTAACCAAATCAGGGTCATTTCCCTCAGCTGATTTGTCGCGCGTTAGAAACTTCAGGCCTAGTAAACTCAAACACAAACAGACTGAAATTTGGTCATTTCCAAAGGGAGAGAAGTTGTCATATGGTACTCATGAAATTGAGGGTTCTGTTAATGATCTCTGCAATGTTAAGCCGACCCGCATCAGAAGAACGCCCTCTATGGACATGTCACTGGAAAGATACACTCAGTTGTTTCAGAATAGTTTCAGCAGGGAGGCTGAGTTGCACGCCTCTAAGAGCTTGAAGTTGACTAATGACTATGAGTTTCCATCAGGTGGCCAAGCTCTAAAATTCTTCAAAAGGGTTCGCTCACTATCTCATCTTGATTTTAACTGTTCCCTTCAGAATGAGCTGTCATCTGATGCTCAGTTCTCAGGGGTATTGGTGAATACCATTGTGGAGAGCAGTAAAAAAGTTGATCAAAATAATCATGGGGAGCAAAAGCCATTAGAGCTTCCTGTAAGTACAGAGAAATATGTTTCAGCGCAAACTAATAATGAGACTGAAAGACGTGATGGTAGAATGAACAAGGATCACGTAGCAAGCTTGCTGGAAAGTATAAAAGAAGATTCTACTGTTAGTATGGTCGGGCTTGGTGAGGAGTTTGATGAGCAAACAGTTGGGGAAAATAGTTGCGACAAAGAACTGGAGATTCAAAGCTTTTCCCAAGAAGATTTAACTAGCCCCGCTGATTTTCAAACCTTGGAAGGTAAGCAATTCTTACAACGTCTACACCATCTAGGCAACTAACTTGGTTACTTTTTGGTTGTCAGAAAAGATAACAATCCATGCGTTTTAATAGAAATAAATTTCTCCCTTACTTCCAAGCCCTTCATTGAGAGGTAGTGTTTGGCTTTCTTAGTGGGGTTCTTTTTCATGAATTTTACCACGATATGAATCTCCGAGATAGAAAACCTTTAGTTTGACATGTAAGAAAGACTCAAACTCAATTGTTCTTTGAAACTTCTAAGTATCGTTTAAACTGGAAGCTGATTGTTTTTGTTACATCGTATCAGGTTCGGAGTGCGAATCCGGTGCCATTGATGAACAGGAATCTCTGTTTGAGGCAGAATACAGGTCCTTAGATACCTCATCGTGGTCTTGTAATACAGAAGAAATTGCGAATATCACAAATAAGGGTGTGAAGAATCAGAGGCATGCCGAATTTTGCAAGAATGATAACTCTGATTTCGACTATGTGAGCATTATTCTTCACGTATCAGGCTTTGATGGAAATGGCTTCCTTGAGCAATGGCACTCCTTGGACCAACCATTGAACCCTTTGGTTTTTGAGGAAGTGGAGACCTGCTGGCCCCACGAAACCAAACTTTCTGGAGACATAATCTCTGCTCGTCACCAGCTTCTGTTTGATTTAACCAATGAGGTTTTGCTTCAGATATATGAGAGTTCATTCACCTACTACCCAAGGGAGTTGTCACTCGGTTGTCGCATTTGTCCAAGGCCTTCCCGTTTTCTAGAGGAGGTCTGGGCCAGAATTAGCAGAACATTGAGCTCAAGTCAAAGGGTGGGTCAGTCAGTAGAAGGCATTGTTACTCAAGATATGGGAAAGGATGATGGGTGGATGAATCTCCAGTTGGAAAGTGAGTGTGTGGCACTTGAGCTGGAGGATTTGATTTTTGATGACCTTTTGGGAGACATCCTATTTTCCTGATATTCTTATGGTTATCTCAAGTTGCCCTTCTTCCGTGCCAGGCTGCCAGCCTTGTAGGTGAAGGAGTTAGGTTTTGCTTCATTGGTTCATTGTATATATTTGATGATGTGTTCTGCTTCTCCTATGGGGTGAACTTTTTGGTCCTTTCGAGTTCCAAAAAATTGGTGGGGGAAGAAGAATAGTTGGAGTTTTACAACAGCTACCGCAACTGCAGATGTTTTGGGATTTCCAAGCTTTCACTTTTATTCCCATTTCTCTTGGGCGATTGGGTAGGGTTTTCAGGGTGAGAAATTTTAGGCCAATATTCTTGCAGTTGTAGTTTTTTTTTTGGTTTGGGATAGCTTTCGCGCAGCTCAACTAATCATGGGAACCAATCCCACCTCCCACTTGCCGGGATCCCAATTAATGTCAGAACAAAGCTCTGTATGAACTGGCTCCAAAGGAGTTGATACCACCTAAGAGGTTTCAAACCTGAAACCTTAAGAGAGAGCAAATTCCTAAGTCCCAAGTCTTAACCACTAGGGAAATCCATTGGGTTTCTTGCAGTTATAGTTGATGAAAACATAGGATGGCTTTTGGAGTTGTGGGTTTTCATTGTAGGAAATATTGGGTGGTGTTGATCAGTTTGATGTTAGTTGAGGTTTTGAAGTTCCCAATTGTCTTCTTGTAGCTTTGTCTTGTTTTATGGTTACTGGAATAGCATTATTCAGAAGAGCCTGAGTTTGATGATCATTTTTGTACCTTCATGCTATTGCTTGGTCTGTCATATAACAAACATTTTTCTAAAATTCAAATGGGGATGCTCTAAAACTACTTAAGAGCAACTCCAATGAGGTTCTAAAATGGCTATAGTCATTTGGTCATTTTCAGCACCAAAAAGTGGTTAGAAACCAAATTTTGGCACCCACTCCCCAATGGTTGTAACTAAATACAACCAAAGAGTTCCAAATATGAACTTTTAATACACCTTATTTTTTCCTACTTTCTTAATCCCAATTCAACTATTACTTCTGTCTAGAAAAATTGTCCGATTCGCAAAACAGAGACTTTAGAAAATATGTTTTATTTTAACTTTCGTCTAAAAATATGTTCGGATTTTTTTCTTAAAAAATACAGTATGTATTATTTTTAACTTTCCATTTCACTGACCGGAGAAACAATAATTTTTACTTTTATTCACACTTTCTTTTTTTTACAAGGGATTGTGAAAAAAAAGAAGGTATTGAAAATAATACATACTCCATTTTTGAAGTGGAATTACCTCTTGCCTCTATACCCAAAAAATAAAATTAAAAAGAAGAAGAAGAAGAAGCTGTTTGGAACATACGGGTGTTTGATGCATTGGGAACATAGGATCACTCTCTCCACTTTCTTCTAGGTCTCTCTCATCTGTTTGAGAAAACACTCTTCCTCTCCATGCCATCTCTCTCTTCCTGTTTGTGAAACAGCAGTTTCTCTCTCTCTCTCTCTCTCTCTCTCTCTCTCTTCCACACCATCTCTCCAACCGATTTCTGGCGACTGCTTTGTAGATACCCAGTCGATTCCCGCGACTGTTTTGCAAATTCCGGCCACTTTGTAAATTCCGTCCATTTTCCGGCGAGGTTTCAGGTACGTTTTCCGTCAACGTTTCTGGTATATAGTCGTTGGTTTGCTGAGCTGTCAAGGATAGCTATAGTGATAAAACATACAACCCCTTCGAGAACTTTGCCATTTTCCATCCCCATTGGAGCTTGGAGCATGGATTCTATAATGAGGATGGAAAATGGATATACAATTACAACCCCATAGCCTTCCCCATTGGACATGCTGTTACGTAATATAACTTCGACAAGAAAAATTATTGAATGCCCCTGGGCCTTATAGGTAGATGTCGCAAACTCTCTCATACAATTGTGTGGTGCCTACACAAAATGTGTGGTGAGAAGAGAGTTGGGACACCCACCTAATATGCGGGGGCACCATGATCACTACTTGGAGGAAGAACCCCAGGTCTCTGAAGATTTTATTGTACAGTAACGGTGTCGTTTAGACTTTAGACAATGGCTAGATTTTTTTGATCAGAGAATGGCTAGATTATACAAGAGCGTATGCTGAAATTGAACCCAAGTACCGCAGCCATAGACCACAGGACCGACTTAAGGGAAGGAACTGGTGGTTCTACCGCCACCTCTCCGGCGGTGCTATACTGCTACCACTTCTTGCTACTGTCGCCGCATAACATATGCCCTACCTCTATAGCCTTTACTTCTGTATTTATATTCGTATTCCCCCTTTTTTTCTATTTCCCCTTCTAATCTGGGGGCCTCCAAATACCAGTGCAGGCCCTTTTAGTTAGTTTATGTTAAGATAATTCCTCAAGTTTATCACTTCTTATTCGTGTCTTGGGGGTTTTGCCCTTTTGTTTCTCAGTCAATTTTGACGAGCATCATAGGGAGAAGTGAAAGAAGTTGTTGATGAATCTATAGAGGGTGGAAGTGAGATGTGGCTACGTAGTGCAAAGCCCTTACATTCTTTAGACACACTCAGAAAATGCCCCAAATCTCCATGGCTTCTCCCTTCCTGTTCCTTTTCGGATAGTCCTCACAACAAGTCAAAGCTTGCTCCTTTACAGGTCCCCTCTCTCTCTCTCTCTCTCTCATAGTACACACCCACAGATGACTTTCTTAAGGGAATATTGCTTTAATTCTATTCTTCTTCTTGTTGGCAGGAGCGAAGAATGATAGACCGGTTCAGGCTATGGGCTAAAGGTGGCGATGGTGGCAGTGGTTGTTTCAGCTTGCGTCGCAGCCGACAGGATCGCCACGGTAGACCTGATGGTGGGTTACTCTCTCTGTATCAGTGTTTCATATAAATTCTCACGTATATACATTTGCCCTCCGTGCAATAGAAGCAACCCTATCCCTTTTAATTTAATCCCTAAGTTTTGAACCCTCTGACGGCTCGCAAATTGATTTTTCTCAAGATTCAGAGGCCTCTGTTGGTTCAATGCAAGTTTGTTTTGAATTGAACTGTAAGAATTTCGAAGTTGAAAATGTTTCTCCACCGGATTAAGGTATCTACTTATGATCAAGTCGGTGCGATTTATTTGGTGAGAAATGATTAGGAATGAAGGGAAAGAGAATTAAATCTCATGTTTGGTTGTAAACTGGGTGAGGAATGGTAAGAGTGAGAGATGGAACTTATTTCGCCAACTTTGTCTTCCACCAAATCTGGTGAGATTCAGCGATCAACCAAGAACTATAGGTTATGTATGCTTAATACCGGGATCCTCCCTTGATTTTGTTGAAATATGTAGGTGGGAATGGTGGAAGAGGTGGTGATGTGATACTAGAATGTTCCCCCCGAGTTTGGGACTTCAGCGGTCTGCAACATCATATCGTATACCTCTTTGCCCTGTTCTGTTACATGTGATTCCTTTTCCAGAGCCCTGTATGGATATTAATAGTTACTGTGTCCCGCAGCATGCAAAGAGAGGGGGGCACGGAGCTTCAAAAAAAAAAATAGGAAGCCGAGGGACAGATAAGGTATGTTTTATTGTTTGTTCTTTTTTGCCTTGCCCGGGTGACTGGGTCTATATATGTTCTTATGCTGTTTTACCCTTTAGTCAATAGAGAATTCATTCGTCCATTGAGGAACTTTCTTCTCTAGCAGGTTGTCCAAGTACCTGTTGGCACTGTAATTCATCTTGTGGAAGGTGAAGTTCCTGCTACAGTTGAAAAGATTTCTTCCACAGCTTTGGATCCATGGGAGATTCCTGGGATGCTTGATGTGGATCCATCTGAATCTGCTCAGAAATCCAGCTCCAGTTGCGCAAGTGAGGAAGAGAGAGTTGAAACAGTGAATAAGAGCAAATTATCCTCTCGTGTTGGTAAACGTGTGGAGGAATCAGTGAGTGCAAAGAAAGCCACTCAAGCTGTACTGACTGAGCCTCTTCCTTCCTATAAAAGAGCCAAGTGTCATACAGAAGATTATGAGTTTTGGACGGTAGAAGGTGGGATTGAGATGGAAGGTCTGGAGACTGATAGTGAAATGTGTAAATCGGAGTGGGAAGAAGGAAAGGAGGAAACTGAACACCTACAATTTAATGTTGCTGAATTAACAGAACCGGGCCAAAGAGTAATTATTGCTTGTGGAGGGAAAGGTGGCTTAGGTAATGTGTCTTCTCCAAAAGCTTCTAAGAAGCGTAATCTTATAAAGGATGTGGTTCAAAAGGACAATGATTTCGATGTTGAAGTGTCTGATGATGAACCTTCATCACTTAGCGCTGGTTCACCTGGTTCCGAGGTTCTTCTTGTGTTAGAACTCAAGAGCATAGCAGATGTAGGCCTTGTGGGAATGCCAAATGCTGGTAAAAGTACTCTTCTAGGTGCTATGTCAAGGGCTAAGCCCACAGTAGGCCATTACGCATTTACAACTTTAAGGCCAAATTTGGGGAACCTAAATTATGACGAGTTCTCAGTCAAGGTAGCTGACATTCCAGGGATTATAAAGGGGGCCCATGAAAATCGTGGACTTGGACATGCTTTTCTGCGTCACATAGAACGAACAAAAGTCCTTGCCTATGTGGTGGATTTGGCTGCAGCTTTAGATGGCAGAAAGGGGATCCCACCATGGGAACAGTTGAGAGATTTAATATTGGAGCTCGAGTTTTATAGTGAGGGTTTATCAGATCGACCATCCTTAGTTGTGGCAAATAAAATTGATGAGGAAGGGGCGGAAGAAGTGTTTGAAGAATTAAAAAGAAGGGTTTCTGGTGTTCCTGTTTTTCCAGTCTGTGCAGTTTTGGAGGAAGGGATATCCGAGGTCAAAGAGGGTCTTAGGATGCTTGTGAACGGTGGAGAATCTTACAGATTGCGTTTAGATGGTATTATGACTGAATCAACTGACTAATTCATTATTGAGGCCTGATACTACACTGCTGCCGTATGCAAATTCATGGCACGTCCTGCATCGCACTAGCAAACGAATGGCTTGAGGTTAGTTTCGGGTTGCCCTGTATTTTCAAAACCAACTCGATTTATAGATCATTATCATTGAGTGGATTTCACTAGAGGTAAGTTGGAACTTCTTTTGGGTTGGTAATTTTGCGTTTACTTGTCCATTAAAATATGTTTTGAAAAGTTGATCGCATTGATTCTCCATGTCACTTGAGATTTCGTTGTTTATTGGTAAGAATCCCTACAGATGTCTCCACTTTTTTGTAGTCGCCTCTCATATTTATTTATACACAATCAGCGTGTCATGTATTTTATTGTCGATATAATGAGCTTATCCAGGATTTCATCTTGAAAAATCCATTTGGTTCAAAAGTTTTCTTTCGGCCTTCAGCTGGTGACTTGATTATAGTAGTGTTTGTTGAATTCTTGTGCTGCTAAGTTGGTGCACATACTTACTGTAGCTTTTGAGCTGAACTCTTAAGCTTGGGCCATGGAGTCCCAGAGAAATTTGGGAAGGAAAAATACCTTATGGTCCGTAGGGAACTATTGCTCACCCGGTGTATGTGTTTTCAAATTGAAACACGCTCAATGGAAAAACTATTGGGTGGGCATTGTCACGTGGTGTCTCAACATCCTTTATGATCACATATTTATCTGGGGCTCATGACTAAGTGTTTTAGCTTCACTTCAATTTATGGTCGTGAACCAGGATCACTGAACAATTACTCCATTCTACTGGTGCACTCTGCCCCTCTGTACCTCATTCAGATGTTTTTGATATGTCGGCTTTTGGGGGGTACTTAGCAGTTATTACTGGCAAAAAGGTTTTTTGTGATCGCCAAAACATGCCCCACAGGGCTTACAAGAAAGAAAAAGACTCTATAGCTAAAACGGAGGAGACAGGATGGTGGAGAAGAAACCCAATTAGGATTAAGGGGCCCTCTCCTGGCATTGGATGCCACCTCGTAAGCAGGGTCATTAGCCACCCTGTTGATTCATGAAAAGCGAAACCCGAACTGTTGCGAAAGTGTCTGACATCCAAAACCACGCCATCACCTCCCATGGGGGATCTGACACGCTTAGCTTAATGGCCAACTGACTGTTCAGTTCAATCATCACTCGGTTAAGCTCCATGTCTTTGACCATACCACAAGCTAGCCGGATAGCATAAAGTTCGCCTTGAAGATGAGACGTGATATAGGCTGACCCGACCACTCCATTCACCAAATGACCCCTCCAATCTCTAAGAACTGCTGCAAGCTTGGCCCTTTTTCCATCGGGACATAGGGCAACATCACAAATACACTTGAAATAACCACGATCCGGAGCCCTCCACTGGGAACTTGAGACCTCAGTTTGTGGGTTATCCATATGGACCTGGTTAGAATTCAGCACTTTTGAATATTCGCCAAGGGCAGCAAAAGCCCTTCAAATAAACCAGGCGATGGTTGCCATTTTACTCAACTGCCAACACGCTTCATCGGTTGGCCAAGCACCCAAGATTTGGTAAGACCACTTATGAATAACACAGGACGGAGGACTGCTGACCGTATTTGAACTCACATTGTAGCCAAACCAAACTGCGCTAGGCCAATGACACTCGAAGAGAAGATGCTCAGTGGATTCAACAGAATGGTGACATATGGGACACTCCATAGAGCAGCCACATCTCCTTCGCCAAACTGTTACGGCATGCTGTCCACCAAAAATTGTGA
This sequence comes from Rhododendron kiyosumense, assembly GCA_019656275.1. NCBI lineage: Eukaryota > Viridiplantae > Streptophyta > Magnoliopsida > Ericales > Ericaceae > Rhododendron > Rhododendron kiyosumense. The sequence continues at coordinate 197,277 of BPLS01000187.1, forward strand.
ATCATTAGCACTTTTAGCTTCCAAATAGTAGGCCACAGTTTGTTGTTTGGAACAAAGGAAGGGGATGGCTTTGGATCCAGTGGAAGGCCCAATGATGCCCAGATTTAACTGATTTCATTCCATTTGAAGTGCACTGCCAAACCAATGAATCATTTCTTTGAAATATTTGGAGAGGCATAGACCCGAAGGGAAATGTTAAAATACACACCCCTTATTTGGATGTGAATTATATGCACCCCCAAAATATTATGATTTATAGAGAAAATGTTACGAATAGTATTGTTAAAAAGTTACGATATTAGTCTAAAAGTTACGAATGAACCAAAATGTTATGAATCATAATAAAAATGTTACGAATTGTATTGTTGAAAAATTATGAGTTCTAGAACAAAAGTTACAAAACACACTAAAATGTTATGAATTAATTATACAATAGGTGCATATGGTACATTTTTAAGGAATGTGTATTATAGACTTTTCCCATAAACCAAAGGGCCTGAAGCTCCTCCTCTGAAATCAACTGCTGCAACAAGTCCCTCTTCCAAACACCAGATCTACCGTCAATCGCATCCGCTACCCAATTAACTTCACAGTTTGAGGGTCTAGGAGAAGACAACCGAAAAGATAGAAGACTAGGAACCATTTATCCTCCAAAAAATTAAATACGTTTTCCCTCTTGCACCTGCCATCTTAAACTTTTCATAAATCTCTCCCAGGAAGAATGCTCATCCAAGCCCAAGAAGCTCTGTAGCCTCTAGATGCTTTAAGAAACGAGGAATTAGGCAAGCACTATCCTTTCTATATTTTTGCCCAAAAAGACTTGGCATTCATCAATAATCTCCAAACTTGCCGGGCTAATAAGGCCTCATTCAAAGCACGGAAGTTTCGAAAACCCATCCCTCCATCAGATTTAGCCAATGCCATATTGTCCCAAACTGTTCCAGTGAATACCCCGACACTCCAGGTCTCCCTTCCGCCAGAAATTGGAAACATAAGAGTTCAAGGTCTCACATAGTTGCTTTCCATCCTTGCATTTTGTTCAAAAACTTTTTCATCAATAATAAAGTGGGGGTGTTTGGGAGCCAACTTTTTGATTTTTCATTTTTCATTTTTTGGCTTTTAGGCTTTTGAGATTATGATCAGAATGTATTTTATATTTGGTGGAGTGTTTGGATTGTATGTGCAGAATGCACTTTGCAATAGGAGTAGTGTTTAGAAGATATGGAATAAAAATGAATTATGGATTGATTTTTTACTATGTTGCCCCCGCAACTATTTCTACTGGTACGTGGCCCTCCCTTCTACCACGTGGCCCTCCCTTCTACCAATGCCCCCACCTACCGGTACTCTTCTTCTCATTTACTTCTTTTATTTTCTTCTTTTGGTCAACACAACACACACACAGGGTTGAGAGAGAGAGTAGCGTGTGAGAGAGAGAGAGGGGAGTCCGGCCACCACTACCTCCTCATCACCACCTTCAACCGGCCACCATCACCTCCTCCATAACCACCACCACCAAGCTCACCCCACCACCGGTTCCCACCACCAACCGAGATCCCCACCCTCACAAAACGTTCAAAACAAGAAATTATCTGAAAAGAGAGGGTAGCCTTGTCTTTTTGGCATGGCTGGATTCGAAAATTGGAAAATGGGAATTGAAAAAGCTCCTTTTACCAGATGTTCCGTTTTGTTTTAGAAATAAGAAATTGGAAAATCCATTTTACCCAAAATCCAATTTCCCTCTTCCTACCAAACACCCAAAATCCAAAAATGGGAATTGGAAAATGTAAAACCAGGCCTTCCAAACACCACCAGTATAAGCTTCAGATTTCGATTTGCCCCCGGAAATATGGGAGACCCAAATATTTCGTATCTAATTTCATGAGAGGCATGTCAAGAAGGTCACGGATAATTTGTTTATCACACTCCCATCATATATGAAGAGAAAAATACACCTAGCTAAAAGCTTGAGATTGTTATATAACCAAATTGGGGTCAATGAGCACCTTGAATTACTCACCACATCTAATACAGATATAGATAGCGCGTTGATGTTCATTCTAAAATTTCTTTGGAAAGATGGCGATTCATCTTCGATTCATCGCTGTGCTACTTTTTTGCTCTGTTATAGATGGATGTTGTTTATGAATGTACGTAAGTAGCATGATGGCAGCGACCTCTACGCAAGATGCAAGGCATTGACAGTTTCGCGCACTATTTTTGTTTTTTTTTTACAATCTTGGGCCACTTGAGATCGTAAATTTGCGATTCGGTCTAATATGCTATTAGCTAGAGATCTTGTTTAATATTCTAGTTGAGATATAGAGGATCAGCGGCCCATGCGGGACGGGCGTAGCTGATTTGCCGAGGTTTCAAAATGTGACGAACCGTATAGATCTTCTGTGTTTGTGTATCTTGAAGTTTTTATATTTCTTCTGCTTCAGTGTTTAACTCCCTGAATCATTCCTCAGTACTTACAACATACGCCCGCGGTATATAGGTGGGAATGTGGGTATTCTACCAATAAGATGAAATTGATACATGGGTTTCTAAATTAATAGACAAGACCGAGAAAATCTCTTCTTTATTTAATAATCGGATATCCAGACCAGCTAACACCGAGAATATCTTATGTAGATATCATGGTGCAATAAGATGCTATCTTATGTTGGACTTTGGTAGTCATCTTCCTTCTAATGGAGCCACTAGCTCATGGTACATCGAGAGTTTAGGATGAGAGGGCGGTGGTGTTGGTCCCCAAGGGCCAAAATTAGTTGAAGTGAGCGTAAATTGACCCGGACACATTATACAAAAAGAAGAATACTTAACTCTAATGGTATGATAGTAGGGAGAAACGTAGAACCTAAAGTAGATGAAAGATGGACTTAAATCATTTCGCAATAATTGAAGGTGTATTAGAGTACGCTTGATCGATAAATTTAGCTTTCTTGTTTGCGAATATATACACGCTAGGGTTGGAATTTTATGAAAAGTTACTATGCCATTCAATAAGGTCAATTATTTTGGCTCACCCGTGAATAAATTACTTGAAAATTCCATACTAAGTGTCTAAATTCAACTAAGAAAACATCGAATATCGGATCAGCATATTTCAGATTGAGCATCTAAATTCAAGATAAATTTACATCTTGGCCAAATTCCTTTCTCCTCCTCTTTTTTAATGGTCAAGGTCTTAAAGAAATATCTTTAAATTGTCACCATCCAAACTTCTTCAAGTTGCTATATGCTGACGAAGTTTGAGAGGTATAGGTTTAATTGTGCAGTCTTACGCGAGGTAGACCTTATGCTTTTGCAATACTCCATCGTTTTTTAAGTAACCAATTACGTGATGCCTCTGCGATTTTCGACACGTGTTCGGTGGATCTGCTCCTCTTCTCCCCTCACCCCCATTACAAATACGAGTCGTGGCCGTGCACAACTCAAACTCATCCTAAATCTGTGTTTTTGCCATCCCAGAATTCTCTTTGAAAACATTTTCCACTATTCTTAAGAGGAAAAGAATGTCTTCCTGCGGAGCTAACTGTGGCTGTGGCTCTAGCTGCAAGTGTGGCAGCTCTGGAGGGTCTGTCTCTCCTCTCCTTAAAAGAAGATTCAACATATTAGATCTAGAGTAGTAGTGATTTTCTCCCTCTTCAAAAAAAAAAAAATTAGTGATTTGCAATCGAAACTGAAAGCATCAGTCCGACATATACTTGAGTTTTTGATTTACATGTTACAGATCATTTTTCATGCGTTTAATCTTTGTTATTTATCCTGTCTCAAATTTATTGGCAGATGTGGAAAGTACCCAGACGTCGAGAAAACCACGACTCCAACCCCTGTCGCTGGTCTTGCACAACCAGTGAAGATGTACGTATCGCCGTCGTTTATTTTCAAAAAAAATAAATCCTGATCGATCGACTGATAGTTTCTGTAGTAACAGATTGGATATTGTGGTTGTGTGATTATAATTTCAGGGACTCAGAGGAGACCGAGAAGAGCTTTGGAGCAGAGGGAGGGCAGGGCTGCAAATGTAGCCCGTGTAAATGTGATCCATGTAACTGTTGATCGATAGATTGAAATGGATCCCGCAGTTTCATCTCCTGGAAAAATAAGACAGAATTAATGTTTGTTCTGTTTGTGTGTTTAGTACTGGATTATACATATATAGTCTATAATAAAACAACATGGACCTCTACCAAAATTCATGGTTTGAATTTTCAGTCTCGTCCTGTTGGTTCCTTGGTGTCGTTGAGGAAGCTATGTTGGTGTCTGTTTTGTGAGGAGGCTTATGTATGTCTGTGGGGATCCAATCTATATATGTTTTGTATCAAAATAGCTCCTTTTAATTGTTGTTTAATTTCTGCATCTTCTTGGACTTCTTCTTCTTCTTTTCCCAAATAGCGATTCTCCGTCCTGCTTAGAAGCCGTTCCGGATTTAGAAAAATGAAAGTTTTAGAAAAAGAAGGTAATTTCAAGCTTCAAAATCATGTGTTTACACAAATAATTTTCTTACCAATATGGATCTTATTTAATAGATCTCATTGAGATCTTTAATACGATGCAAAAAAAATCATAAAATTATTTTTCATTTTCGTTATATTTGAGTTTGAAATTACCTTCTTTTTGAAAAAGAAGGTTTTTGGAGATGCGTTCCATTCTCCCTGTAATTTCATGTCACGTCTAATTAAAATCAAATCTCTCTCTAGGCTTACCAATTGTGATAAAACTAAAATATTTGCGATGTGACAATAGGCAAATCAAGTTCTAACGCAAGAACCCTAATATTTTTTGTGAATAATACAAGCACCCTCCCAAGGTGGGATGAATTCGGAAACGCTTAATTAAAGAAGTAAGCAGCTTGTTACCACTTTCAATCTGCTCGGAACGCAATCCCAAAGCCTTAACCAATAAGGTAAGCCTCTCTTTAGAGCCATAGCTTCACAAACCAGAGCGCAAGGGGCAGACACTTTAGACTTCCTCCCATTCAACAAATCCCAGGGGCGGACCCATTAAGTCGTTTCTAGCCTTCCAAATACTCCATCCGATCATGGCTACCCTGCTGAGAAATTTTATTCAGTTCAAACTGGAGGAAACTATAACAATCACACCAACCCACAAAAACCCAAAAGGGGCCACGCACAGGTTATTCCGAGGATAGGGAAGCCCACATTGACAGATCCAAATGGATTATAATAAAATCATGCCGAGTCAATTTCAAATTGAAAAAAAAATCATAATACCATGACGTACAACTTGTCAAGTTGAAGCCAATCAAATGGTTATCGATGTAAGATCCACCTCAGCTTTAGATGATTGACTTGCATAGAGAATTTTAAGCCACAATCGGATCACATAACAGATGTGGCCTCGAGGTGGACCCTAGTACAGCCTCCCAAGAAGTGTTTTTTTTTGGCAAGTGAATTTTAAAAACTAAAACGGATATTACAAGAATGATCAAACATTCTAGTTAAAGGCTAGAACAAGACACTCCTCTTGCAAACAAGAGGAAAAGCACCTACTGGGTAGACAAGAAAGAAAACAACGGTACAACCCAATTTGACGCACTAAAAGCAGTAAAGCACTTACCAACTATACTTTGCAGGACACCAGTGTTAGCTCACACACTCCTGGTCATTTGATGCAATTTATCTTTAAGTTTCCTCTTATTGTCCTCTTCTGTTGAAGTACTACTGACATGGTCATCTTGTACACAAACTTTGTTTGTATCATTCAACATCTCTTCCTGCACTTCATAGAAAAAATTTCAGAATTCAAACTCTTCCAGAAAATTGGATATTGCGGAAGAAATAGAAGCTTTCACTCCTAATAGCTTGCATGTTTAACAGGTATTGACTTTGACAACGTCTTGAAAATCAAAGCTATTTTTGACACTTGTAAAGGACTAAACTTCTTGAAGATACAGAACTGTGACTTTCCCATTGACCAAAATTTCTTGATTTGGTTAATATATACAAATTCAGATTGCATCCAAATGTGATTTCTTTTCATCAAGTGCGGATATCAGACAACTTTCCTGTCTGTATTAAGTTAGTTGAGCAAGATTATTTCCAAGTTTGCCGATAAAAAAAAGAAAAGAAGATTATTTCCAAGTTCTTGCTGTCAAGTAAGCCAACTACCCAAATGAAATTTAGATCCTCCAGTTCTACTCATGCAATTTTCTTTCAAGCCATGCACTGCTTCTTTTCTTCACTCTCGGTGGAGAACATCTGCTCTTCTAACTAACGCCACATCATTAGTTTCTCTCAAGTATCTGATAACTCGCCAGCATACCTCTTGCGTAAATGCCTCAATGCTTCATCCTATTGTCCACTGGACAAACAAGCTAGCCCTGAATTTTTCATTAAGTTCAGCATCAACTGAGAGCCTCAAAGAAGCACGAGGGAATGCCATTAACTCTTAGGAGAAGATGGATAGATGCAGAACTGCTTCCGAAGGGGAGAACACGTCTTTTCTAATGACTGATTCAGATATCTACTAACACAAAGGTAAACAAGAAAACCAATCCTAATGTATCGTAATAGTTATAAAGTAGAACGGTTCCTGCTGGGAAAACTCATCCGGTCATCCCTTCTTAGGACTGCCTCAGAAATCTAGCAACAGAAAAGCTAAACAAGAGTATTGTGATTATGTTAGATGTCAAGTATTTTTTCTGCATATCTCACAGCTTGTAGGTTTGCACATAAGTTTATGCATTGAAACAGAAAATTGAAGTAATGCCGGACATGTCAAGTCTCAGGCACTTGTCGAATCTTCACTCCGCTCCCTCATAAATTAACAGCAGAACTATGACATGCTTAAAGTAAGACAACTAACATTGAAACCAAAATATAACATCAAGTGATCAGTTGTGGGGCATCAATTCATATGAAGCAAGATAGAATATGCCGATTTTGGCGGACCGTGCTCCGCCCCAGTGAAAGACAACTGAGGTACTTTATGTAATAATTATTGAGGGCGGCCCAAGCACAGCAGTAAGGTTTCCCCAATGTGGCCTGGTGGTCGCAGGTCAGTCGCAGAAACAACCTCTCCGCTTGCAGGGTTAAGGCTACATACATCCAAACCCTAGAAGCCTCATGCACAAGTAATCCTGAATATCATGGTATTTTAGCCAAGGAGTCAATTGAAGTTGTTCGGCAGCACAGGAACGTATTGGATGGGCGATCAACTTGAATATCTTCAGTACATACAAAATAGTTTGCGTTCTTTCAATAATTTAAATTATTTCTGTCTGCTACATTGATTATCACATTCCAGCAGATGCAAATAAGAGTCATAACTTCAATTCCCACCACTGAATTGGTTAGAAAATTGGCTCTTTTTTTGTTTGCTCCAACACCAAGTAATTTGTTAATCCAATCATCAAACAAGGATGCATTTGATATGTTTCCTAAATCCACTCTTCGTGTAAACCCAATTGTAGACAAAGGCTACATGAAAGCATATAAAGATTCAAAATTCTCTGTTTTCTTGCATTTTCCATAAGAACCAATAGAAGGGAAGAGAACATATGTAGATTAATTGTTGAGAAATAACGAAATGCAATAAAGAAAAAGAAGAAGAAGATGATGATGAACTTACGACGGCGAAAGAAATGGTGATGTCTGAAGCTTGGGTTAGGGTTTTGGAGAAGAGGAACTACGCGTCCATTGTTTCTCTGCTGATATGGTTTGGTGGAATGCGGGAGGTTCCTCAAAGCAGCGGTGGGCGGATTTCGCCCCGACTTCGCATTTTGACCATGCGAAGTGTTATTTAAACGACGTCGCACCATTTCAATATCTTATTGGTAAATTGTGAACTCATGACGGGTTCATTTCTTGATCGAAATTGTTCAAATTATAGGGCTTGTGAGGAAGACAAATCGTTGAAAAGATCACTTTAATCAAATGTCGTTTAATACATAATCGGAGATGATTTGAGTGAGTTTATTTTTGTGAAAGTACACTTGGCCGCACTGCATCAAACCCATTCTATTACGGAACAAATCAAAACCTGCGAAGTGTTCCCGTTATAGGGACTGCAACGTGTAATCGGTAAATTTTGAACTCATGCAGGGTTTATTTCTTGATCGAAACTGTTTAAGATGCAGGGTTTGTCAAGAAGATAAACCGTGTTAAAGATCATGTTAATCGAATTCTAGTAAGCATGACATCGGACATGATTTGGGTGAAATTATTTTTGTGAAAATAAATTTGGTTACACTGGATCAAACCCATTTTTATTATGGATCAATAAATTCACTGAGAGGGAGAAGGAGAGGGAGAGAGAGTATGCAGTTGATCAGCAGAGGAAGGAATCTGATGGGTTTTCACGGTCGCCGGAATTTATCTCAGTGGCTCAGTGCCATGGTAACAAAGAGGTCTCTTCTAATCTTCCCGTTCTTTCAGCCCTAACTCAAAACCAGTCAGCTGATGTTCATTTTGTATAGCTTCCCATTGTTCTTCTCTTCCAATGTTGTCTGATAGTTGCATGAGATGTGGTTTGTTTTTGTAAAAGTCTGAGATAGAAATTTCCTAGGTCATCAATTTCTGAATCAGGGAAGTTAATAAAAGTTTGGAGTAGAGAATGAGGTTTTTTTTGGCAGGCTGTTCGCATGCTTTGGGACTTTTATGAAGTTCAAAATATACCATTTGGAGAGGACTTCGGATTTCGTCATTAGTTTTTGTCGCCCAAAGTTTACCTAATACGAGAAACGTAAAGCAATCTGTGAAGAATCAAGACCTATGCAGGCAATGGGGCTTACCTAATAGGATTTTCTTCCCAGTATAGTTTTCTTTTGTTAGATACTGGCTGTTTTTGTGGTTGTATTTGTTGGTTGTTGTATGGTATTCCATACCTAGACACTGATTTTTGTGGTTGAGCTTAATCAGATTTGCAGTTATCAAAAAATAAATAAATAGATAATGGAGCAGACCCCAAGATCATTGAGATCGAGCATACTTCACAAATTTCATCTAGCAAAGGTCATTAGACATAATGTAGAGAGTATATATGGTTGACTCCTACTTGGAACATATAAAATGTAATAGTAACCATTTTGAAAAGCATATGTACATAAAGTTAAACCAAAGTAGAATTTTTTTTCCGTTACATTCCCCAAACCCAAAGCCAAACCCGAAAACATAATTGGAGATTTGTCCAATCAGAGTCAAGTTGGAGCATAGGTGGGTTAATTGGTCATCCCTAACGGAGACCCGTAAATTCAACAGTTGAGAGTTAAGAAAAGCAATAAGATTACTTTTAATTGCGATGCTAGGAGGAGAAGAAGGCCTAAATTAACCTGGGATGCAAGTGTAAAGAGAGGATATGGATTTTGTACATTTAATGGCTGATGTGGCCCTAAATTGATTGGGGCACATGGCCTAGTTTTCATTTGGTTTGGTTTTATGTTTTGTAACCTTGGGTTTGGTCGTGTGGTGCCGTGCAATTCGTATAAAGCAACTGTTGGAAGAAAAGCCTGGTTTCTGCCTTTTGGCTGAGTTCCCTCCCGAAGGAAGACTGGTTTGATAATTTACATTTGTACAATTATTATGTCAAAGGAACCTGGAAATATCTCTACAACCTTTTTTTGGAATTTGTTGGCTTGTTTTGCAGTTTCATTGACATTGAATAAATGGTTGGCAGTGAAGCATGCAGTTATTTTGAGCTCACCTTCACAGCCAAGCAGTCACACATCAGACGGAAGTGGGACACTGTTCTCAAGTTCAACGGAAAGTTGCTATAATAGCAATCAGGGTAGTGGCAATGAGGATGGCCGAGAAGCCAGCTACATAATTTATGAGGAGAGTTCAGATGAATTGGACTTTCTGGTTGGCTGAAAGAAGCACCTAGTAAGCAAGAACCGAGTTTCAAGGTCGATTTTGCTCTCTCTCTCTCTCTCTCTCTCTCTCTCTCTCTGTGTGTAGGTGTAATATATCGGGTGATTACAAGAAATTTAGGTTCTGGTTGGTTTCCCCAAGTTTTCCATTCATTGTTTTGTTATTGCATGGCTTCACTTATTATGGGTTGCATGATTGTTATTTCCTCATGTGACTTTTTCATATGAAGCCATAACAATGTTCTCCGCAATACCAATGTAGCGATTCTGCTGCATTTGGACGTTAAGGGAACAACATTGGTGTTCGTTAACATTCTTAAACTTGTCCAGTGATCCTCTACGGCCAAACTGAGCTACGAATCCGCTGGCATATATATTATCCTCTCCCTCGACACTTGTTATCATGGCTTTCTCACGCTTCACACTTGTTTTATTGAGTTCATCTGGTCCTTGGTTAGTGGTGGAGATTTCTTACATATTAACCAACTCATCTCCTGCGCACCAGCTTATTGTACCCTTTTGCCTCTGTACCTTTGTTCCCATGCAATTTCAGCCGGAGGATCACAAAAAAGTCTCTCGTGGTTGGAATTACACAGGAACAGAGGTATAGAGGCATTTTCGGTACACAGGTTATTTGAGCTCTTTTTCCTTGGTTATTATCTCCATTGTGTATCAATGTCACAGGAAACTCAAGAAGTTTGATCCGATGATTCCTTAAAAGCTATGGCTTATACGGTTTCTTTCTTCTTTGATTTGTTTTAGGAGGAAACCATGGTTTATACTAATATATAATTGAAATCCTGGACCTAGATATCATCACCCCATGAGAGAGCTGGTATCTCTAAATTTCATTTTGTCAGTAACACGATACCTGCTCATGGTATCTAGAGTTAACGGCATAAATGTGGTAATTGGATGTTTGAAAATTTTGCTGCGCCTACCACTTTTTTATATTTGAAAGTTTTGAAGCACCATATCATTGGATTGAAAGAAAGTCTTGGATCTCGCCCAACCAAGAGATGGGGAATTCCTTCCTGTAGGAGCATCCCTAATAGCTTCATGAATCTTTTTTTGTTTTTACCTTTTAGTTTGAGGAAGGCATTGTTTTGTTAATTTCTTTGTTCGGCCTTTATGTGCTAATTCTGTCTGCCATGTAGCGTGATTAGATTCTAATTATGTGACTTGTACATGAAGGTAAAATACTGTTCTTCTCAATACCCGTGCAGCATATATGCTGCAACTGGACGTTAAGGGAACACATTTTTTTTCTGACTGCAAATCACTTATTTGTGGAGTATGTACAGATCCTGCAACTTTAGAAGTTTGAGTGCATGATTTTATAAACTATGGCTAATGCTTTTCTCTTTGTTTTTGGTTGCAAAGTTATCCCTGATTATTGGTGAATATAGGGATTCTCGGTCTCTATTGGGCCAAAGGCTTATGGCTCATGGCCTTTCAGGGAAAGGAAAAACTTTTGGTCTATGACTCCGTTTTTGTGTTTTTTTTTTTATTGTTTTAAAAGTTCTAAAACATCGGCCAGGTTGGTTCAAGTTGAGTTAAGAACAAGAACAACTAAAAGCTGATAATTGTGTTGTTGAGAGTCCTTGTGAAGATTTAGGCATGGGTAATAAACACAACATTTCCTGGCTTAGACATTAGTTGTCCTTGTTTGACTCACCTCTCTCTGATACATACACTTCAAGCCTGATGCCTGGGACACTTTTTGCTGTTACCACTTACCAGTGGATGAATGCTTGCGCCCAGTTTACAAATGTCCAACTCATACATAAATGTGCAAGAGAGGATTCATATGAAATTAGTCTATGTGAGAGAGAGAGAATCTCATTATTTGTGCCAAGTATGAACAATTCACTTGTGGAGTGATGTTTTGATCATTCAGTGGACACCTTCCAACCTTCCAAAGCAAACTTTGGTCAAATAAGAGGAAGCCTTTGGAGGCGACATGCAGAGAAGTTCCTGAAGCGTTCATAAGTGTTGGTATGAGATGTGCACAGCTCAACCAAGGTGCTGCCGCACCAGATTAAACTACGTCGAAGGATCACTTTATTAGCACTGAGGTGTTTTTGTTTAGCAGCCCACAAGAAGCAAGACTTGCTGGTCTGTCTGCTCTCCGAGGAAATGTGTAATCTTGGAAGAAAACCCAGGCTTCTGGTAAAGGGGTTTAAGCCCTAGAGCTGCTAATGTTAATTACATCTAGTACTGAAAAGCGTTAATCAATTGTAAAGGACTTGAAGTTTCGCAAAGAGATTATCCTTGTTTGACTCTTTTTTTCCCTTGGGTTAACTCTTTTAGCCCGTTTTAATGAGGTTTGATTAGTGTTTCCTTTTACTCTAGTTCTTTCCGTATGCGGTTAGCAAATCCTAAGTCCACTTCATTGCCACAAATCATTTGTGATCACGCCCTTTAGATCACACGCTTCTGCTCTCGTTTAGAAGTTAGATAAGGGCTCTCAGTTCTTCAACGTTGGATGTCGACAAGTTTTGTCACGCTTGCATTTGCATGCACCTCACGCCTTGAGGATCTTTGCTTGGCGCAAAAAATGCTAAACAGAAACTAAGGCAAGTTGTTCAACAACTAAAAACGAGGCTCAAGTCCCAATCAATTTGTATCAGCTGCAAAAATATTTTTTTTTCTTCAAACAAAAGGAAACATCCTTTCAATTGACTCTTAACTAGATTTGAAAAAAAATCTCAAACTCCGTTGAGAGCTTGTGTTCCATGATATCTAAAAAAATTTAGATTATTTCACCTTAGGGGTGTTTCCACTAAAAATTTTGAACAAGTTATTGCATTCTAATTTGTGTCCCCTTTTTTTTCCATCTATTTTTTCGTTTGACCCCCCATATATCATCTGAAATAAATTAGTGGAAACAACTTAATATTTTTGGACAACAAAAAATTGTCCATAGCTTGTGGGTTATCGGAAACGCTCCAGTGTCACAATCAATCATAATTACGTCACTCCTCCTAACTACAATTGATTTAGGATAAACATGCACAAATTGGAATAGTAAATTAGCCCTAATTGATTTGGTTAAAAAGAATTCGTCATTAAAAGAGAAGGTGTTGAAACCCTATGTCTTGTACAAGACAGGGGATTTAGGAATTTGTTCCATTCTAAGTTTTCAAGTTCGAAACCTTAATCAGTCCATACCGAATATTGCTCTGGCATTACTTAGGCTCCGTTCCGGAACGCTTCTTAAAAAATAAGTACTTATTTTGCATCTTCTCAAAGAAAATAAGAAGGGTTGTTCCACAAAACCTTATTATTGCAGCTTATTTCACATTTTCAAACTTAAAAATAACGTAAATGAAAAATAATTTTTTAATTTTTTTTGCACTGTATTAAAGATCTCAATAAGATCTATCAAACAAGATCCATATTGATCAAAAAATTATTTGGATAAACACATGATTTTTGAGCTTGAAGTTGCCTTAACCAAAAAATAAGTACTTATTCCTTATTTTGTGGAACAAGCCTTATTATTGAACAAAAAATAAGTTCTCAAACTCGTTCCGGAACGGAGCCTTAGAAACCCCGCTAGTGGCGATGTGATTGATTCTTCAAAATTAAATTATAAAACTGATCCGATACTAAATTATAAAAAGAAAAAGGTGCTAAAACCATCCGACCACGTTCCATTTGCTCCTGCTTTCTCTTTGCTTCTCTTCTCTGCTTCCAGTATGCCTCAAAACACCAACAAAGCTCTCACTCTCGTGCCAAATCTGGTGAAACTCCCACCGACCAAATCCCTCTCTCTCTTCACCTCCTCAACTCTCAACAATGCCTTCCACCACACGCACCAATCCATATCTCTCATCCTCCACCTCCTACTCTCCTCCCAAATGCTCTCACACGCCCACTCTCTCCTCCTCCGCCTCTTCTCCGGCCGAATCTCCTCCCCATCCTTCACCCCCTCATCTCTCCTCAACCACCTAACCAAAACCCACTTGGATTTCACCCCACACCACGCCCTCCTTTACGAATCCATCGTGAACTCCCATGTCCAGCTTCACTTACCCGAAAAATCACTCTTTTATTTCAACCAAATGGTAGATAAAGGCATGTTGCCCACGTCGAATTCTTTCAACGGTCTTTTATCTTGTCTTTTAAAATGCAATGAGTTTGAAAAATCTTGGCGGGTTTTTGAAAGTATGAGGGGTAAGGTTGCAATGGATGTGTATAGTTTTGGGATTATGATAAAGGGTTGTTGCGAGAATGGTGATTTGAATAGAGCTTTTGAGGTTCTTGGGCAATTGGAGGACATGGGGTTGTATCCAAATGTTGTGATTTATACTAGTTTGATTGATGGGTGCTGCAAGAGCGGCGACATTGATCGGGCGAAGAAGTTGTTTTATGAGATGGGGGAGTTGGGTTTGGTTGCTAACCAACATACTTTTACGGTTATGATTAATGGGCTTTTCAAGAAAGGGTTTAAAAAAGATGGGTTTGAGCTGTATGAGAAGATGAAGCTTGGTGGTGTCTCACCTAATATTTATACTTACACTTCTGTAATGAATGAGTATTGTAATGATGGGAGAGTGAAGAATGCATTTGAACTGCTCGATGAAATGCTTCAACGAGGGATTTTTTGTAATGTCGTGACATTCAACACTTTGATCAGTGGGCTTTGTCGAGAGATGAGGGTGTCGGAGGCTGAGAAGTTAGTAGGTCGGATGAAGAAAGGTGGATTGAGTCCAAATGTAATCACTTACAACACCCTAATAGATGGGTTTGGTAATGTTGGAAAGATGGACAAGGCTGCAAGATTGTTCAATGAAATGAAGTCCAATTGTTTGTCACCTTCACTGGTTACCTATAATGTTCTCATTTCAGGCTTTTCTAAAGCTGGTAATCTCTCAAGAGCTGCAGGCTTAATTAAGGAGATGGAGGAGAGAGGCATTTCTCCAACTACAACAACATATACAATTCTAATTGATGCTTTTGCTCGAGGGGATGACATGGAGAAGGCGCTTGAACTGTTTAATTCCATGCAGAAGGCTGGCTTGGTGCCTGACGTCTGCACATACGGGGTCTTAATAAGTGGGTGGTGCAGAAAGGGTAACATGAAGGAAGCATCAACACTTTTTAGGTCAATGGGTGAGATACATTTGAAGCCAAATGATGTAATATATAACATGATGATTCATGGGTACTGCAACGAGGGTAACTCCTACAGGGCCCTAAGGCTGCTCAGAGAAATGGGTGAGAATGGAATGGTTCCAAATGCGGCTACTTACAGTTTCACTTCTCAAGTGCTTTGCAAGGACGGGAAGCGGGAAGAGGCTGAAGTTCTTGTTAATGATATGATGCGCTTGGGTCTAAAACCATCAGTATCCATCTGTAAGCTGATTTCTAAAGCTAAAGTTATTGATGAATAGACAGTTTGGAAGCACTTTGAGAATTTTGCTCAAGGAAACTGGGGAGTGAAGGAAATAAGAGATCTAGGTAGTAGCTGCTGCCTTTTTCTCTATAGCCCAAGGTTATTCTTTGTTGGTTCAGAAGCATGGAAACTCTCGGAAAGCATAGGTGATGGAAGATGCATTGGTTTTAGGGCATGTTGCAGGTGGTGGTGGGCGGTCAAGGCTTGTGTGGGCCAGTGGTGGTTGTACACCGGTAGTTGCTGTGAAATGCTGGTGGTGAGGGATAATTTGGATGCCAAAGGTTTTGTTTGGATGTTTCCTTTTGGAAACCAGGAGAATGAAGATTATTTTTGTCATCAGATTTTAATAACCACCAGGTCCACCAAATGTGCCGTTCACGTGACATTTTCATCCAATATTCAAACCTGAAAATTGCAGAAGTGCAACAAGCAATTCATGAAATTTCAACATCCCCCATAAAATGTGTTTCTCTATGCAGGAAGCAACTTACAAGTCTGCACCGGGTTCTAAATTCAAGCAAGGGATACCATGGGCTGTCAAAGACCATTATGCTACACTGCCGCAACCTAGCTCAAATATGGTCATCACTGTATTTCTGGTTCATTTCTTGTTTTTTTGAGGCTTTCTAATTGGACGTTCTATTGGTTGCATTCTTGCTCATGGATTTCCATCATCATCCTTTTAATAACTTTAGCGTTCTAAATATGGCTTGAGACAACCACTGGTTGATGGTCTTGTTTGCCTGATAAAGCATTAACCTTAAAGGTTCAGAATTTTGTTAGAAAATCTGATAGATGTCTTTTGTTACATGAACCTTGTTGATTGGAAGGTGATATATGAATCTCAATAACTACTTCTGGATGTAAAGGTGTTGGATATTTTTCTTTCCTTAGGTAACTTTGCAATAATTGGTCAATTTCAGCCTTGTGAAAGCCTATGAAGGCCAAATATGGTGAATATTGAGTGGCCCAGAGTTGCATTTTGGAAGACACGTATTGGGTATGTGCTCCTTTGCCTCTCCAAGTATGCAGAGTGCTTCGAATGTTATGTTTATGCTCCATTCCTTGTATTTCTTACTATTTAAGTCCTTACATGTCTTATATGGTAATTTAGTCCTCTAATTTCCGCTCGTTGAATGTGATGAAAAGTAGTCAACGCCATTTGTTTTATGTAAAAGGTTCTTATTTGCTCCCTTAGTCCTCTAATTTCCGCTCGTTGAATGTGATGAAAAGTAGTCAACGCCATTTGTTTTATGTAAAAGGTTCTTATTTGCTCCCTTATGAGGCGTGATTGTATTAGATGTAAACATCATCCAAGACTATGTGATGTCAAAAATGAGAAAACCTATGACTTGTAAGTTTTCCACAGGCATCATGAAGGTGAAAGTACCAAGAAAAAAAATGTACGTTAAAATGAAACATATTAAGTTCAAAATATTACCTTGTTTGATTAAACGGCATCATTAAATCTTCTGTGCAAAATCTGGAAGCCGTTAAAGAAAAGTCACTGTGTCATAATAAACTTCGATTGATTTGATATGTGGATTTGGTTTATTCTCTCATAATAACAGCGTCAATTCATGATAGTGGAAGAATCACAATAAGCTTTGAATGATTTGATATGTGGATTTAGTTGAGATTCTCATAATAGCTACATCAATTCATGCTTTAATTTACTATTCTTATTCGAACCCAGCTTGCAATCAAATAGTGGGTTTTAAGAAATTAAAATGTCACGCACTTATTTTTCCCTGTGTTCATTAAACCTAATCGGATGCTTGACGATGAAAGAGTAATGTATGATAGCCAAGGCATTTCTTGCTCATGATTATTGTGACAAAAATTATTTGTCACCTTTGGAACCGTTTAAAAATCTTTCACAAGATGACAAAAATAACCAAATATAAGCCAAGTTGGAAATGAAATTTTAGTTCAATTGAACTATTTCTAGAGGAATATAAAACCGTAGGAATGAACGATACTATTTAATAGCTTCCTTTTGGGCATACATAAGAAGGCATGCGTGCTACTTTGATTATTAAATTAAAAAAGGTTATGAAAACTTGAAAGAGTTACCTAGATAGGCATACATAATTATTTCTTACGGGTCATGAGAGGAGCCCTAGACAGAGCTCAATGGAAAAATAGGATTCACGTAGCCAACCCCAATTGATTGGAACACAAGGCTCAGTTTGGCTTGGTTACAGGTCATGAGAGGAGCCAGATGGGAAAAGTTACTTGAATAGCTGTCTATTAAGAAGAAAACAACTACACTTTGTCTATCAGGTGGTCCAGTCTTGTTGCGGCGCAATTCGCCCATGAAAATTAGAAACACATTATACAACATTGTTTTGTAGACGTCCGATCAGAGAATGATTAATTATGACCGTACATTGAAGGAACCTTTTTTCTAACCCTAACCCTAATCTAAAAGACTATATAAATGACACGGCCTATAGGGCTTCAGGCCATATAACAAGATCATAGAGACATCTTGAGAGGGTGTTGAAGCTCTAAAGCCCTATTTGTGCATTAGCAAGGAAGAAATCAGAGGTGTACACCTTGATCACCTCTGAACGTTTTTACAATTGATTTCAACATCAGATCGTGTTATGACCTTCCTAAAGGTATGCTTTGGTTTCATTAATCGTAAAATTGCTTTTTATGATTGCTAGTACCATATAATTGTTTAGTTTTTACACTCAAATCAGGTAGATTATTTCTTGCTTCTGCTCCAGTTCATAGAGCTAGTTGTTGCCCCCAGATCGTGGCAGAAGGGAATCATTTCTATTGCTTCTCTTTCGATTCAGTCCTTGAATCCAACAGCTCCCTCTTTGCTTTGATTAAATGAGTAAAGGGACATATCTTTGGCTTCAAAGTGGTAGTTTATAGTGTTTATTAGTTTGCTACACAAAGAAGGAGGTGTTAGACCATAGTTTTGTATCCCATCTATGTTTCTCTCCTTTCCTCATAAGTGATGAGTCCATTTCGATATCCATTTCATTTCATTCCTTCATTTACTGATTTCATGACTATTGGTAGCTGTCATGTGATTAGTATGATATGTTCTATTCATTTCTTTATTGGTAAATTTTTCGTTTTTCCATAGTTGTGTCAAATTGGTATCAACATCTTTTTCTATGAAAAACTATTACTTGGAAATAGGATAGTTTGATTGTTGGTGGGTTCTGAAGTAGCAAACTGAAATTGCTTACAACAAATAAATGATTTCCGGAGAACCAGAATTGAAGATGAGTCAACAAATCGACCAGCAAATGGAAATTTTTTTTGAAGTTTCCGAGTGCCTTAACTGGCCTGCTGGCCCTACTTTATGTCCATTTGGATTACCTGATTGATTTGATGGCCAATTAACAAATATTTGCCTGCAAATGGCAAAGGTGTTTCGTTTAATTATTAGCTTTTGAAATTAGTTAGGTTCTTTACTAAGTAAACGTTCTGATACATTAAAACTGTGATTGTTACTGGTCAGGGTAATTTAGACCACTGATGGTATTAGTTGGTGTGATTCAATACATTATACTTCCTCACTGTTGCACTAGTTATTTTACCTTTATTTCCACAAGTAGCTTGTTGGTGTTATCCTTGTTTTTGGTGTTCTCATCATTGCCCAAGGAGAAAAGAATTGTAGTTTCCAAGATTACCATGTGAACTTATGCATTTTAAGGTTTAATAGATTTAACGCTTTTCTTCTATAGATTAATCTACATGGTAGAATTACAGATCTCAACTTATGTCTCCTGAAGTGCTCTTTACATTTATTTTTGTGTCATAGGTTCATAGGCTGAGAGATGATCGGTCTTGTTTAAGTTCATTTTGGAGGTGGCACATCAATGACTTGTTTGCTCTCAGGTACCTTCCCAGAGGAACTCTATGTAATTGCGAAGTGAACTAAATGTAATGCATGCTTTTTGTCCTAAATATTCCATCTGGAAGACAAGTGAACATTTTTGCCCGTTTTCATCGACGGTTCTTTGTTTTTGCACCTACAGTTTTTTGTCTTCCAAATGTTCACAAGTAACAAGAGATGTCAAGATTAAGGGGACAAGATCGTTGTTCATTGCATATCAGTTGAAGATCGTCAAGCTGCTGGGTGAGATGTGAAGCATATTCCAGTTTAACATAGCGTACTTTGTTTCAAACTTTGAATTGCATTCGTACCTATAGGAATCTAACTAAGGAAAATAAACGAAACCAAATCAAAAAGCCTTGTGCCTCAATCAATTGGGGTTGGCTATACTAATTCTTTTTCTCTTTCGCTGTCAAGATCCATATAATCCATTATATTTACTGAATCCATATCCTTATCTTTGTGACCATATTCCATGTTAATTTAGGTCCTCCCCTCCCCCCGGCATTGCCATTAACAAATAACAAGAATCCTATCACTTTTCTTAATAGTTGTATCTACGGTTTCTGATGTATGTGTTCAGACCACCTTAGTCTTTTTTCTCTCAATTTATTTTTTGGAACTGAGGGTGGCATTGGTATCCGGACAACTTAATTTTTAACACAAATCATGAAAACATAGTGATTTAACAATTAGACGGTTCAGATCATAAAATAATATCTCAATTTTGACTTTCATTTAATACCCCAAGCCCAAACCCCTTTATTTTCGTAAGGGGAAAAAAGCCCATGACAAAGCCCAACTTTACAGTTAACCTTTCTTTTCGTATTTTTATTAACATCATGCAACAATGCTAGTGGAATCACATTAAACAGCGCCACCCCCTACTCAAATCTTGGCTTCTCCATTGTTTTCAGTTGGTTCTATCCTTGCCAATTCACGAGGACTTAAATAATCAAACTGTGATATTTCGCTGGGTCATCTCTCTCTTTGCCATGTATGCTGTATAGAGAGGACAGACTGTGGTGAGGACTAGACACAGAGACCAGAGAGTAGAGAGTTTTTTCCCGTTTGTAAAACTCCATTGTTTCTGTTCATACGAAATAGTGTGATTTCTCCGGGCAACGGCCATTCCGGTCAAACTATGTTAACTCTTTGTGTCTGGGTTGGATGTGTGTGCTAGTGTGTGACCTACGATCCACTACATATCTTTCCCTTGAGTCTTATGCTTTTCAGGTAGCACAGGGTTGGACAGTCGAAGCTAGCAACATGCGAAAATGGCTGGATGGCGACTAACCACACCCCCACCACCCATAGATACAAGCGCAACCGGTGGAGAGCCACCCAAGAAGTCAGTTGCGGCCATTGCAGCCGAGGTTGACGACAGGCTCGCAGCTTCCACCTCCTCACAGTATGCTATGAGTTCTGTTCTATCTTCATTTGCAGCTGTAGAGGCCAAAAATGCTGGGCTAACAAAGTCCTTTTTCCTTATCTTCTTCATTTCTAACCCCCACCTATAACTCATTCAGTAACTTGCCACCTCCACTGCCACCGACTGCTCCCCCGAGCAACACATATCAGTCGATCTTCGTGCCACAAGGCCCGCAACTGACGTTGCAGCAGAGTAATAACTCCAATCTCAAACCCAATACCATTTACTATCAACCCCCTCCCCTCAACTGCAAATTGCTCAAATTCAATTGTTCTGGTTCTTCAATGAAATTTGTGTATTCTATGTTATGTATCTTCTGAATCTGTTGTTATATCGTATGTATGCAGCATCCAACTTATGGGTCTGCAAGTGTCATCTTGTTTACTGTTGACAAGTGAAATTTCACTTGTTCTGGTTCTTCAATGAAATTTGCTGTTGTTTTGAGACCTCAAAATTTTCCGTTGAGAGATTTTGTTTAGCGTATGTACAAATTTATGATTTTGGGGATAGTACTGTTAAACCATGTTTTTCGTCTGTTCAAATTCTATAATAGAATGATGTGGATTTCGTGATTCATTTACTTATTTTAATCTAAGCTCCCTACTAATTTTTTTTTTTTGGAACAATTAAGAAATTCATTAATAATAATAATAAGGAGAAAGTACAAGAAACAAACTATAGGGAGATGGTCGGAACAAAGACCCAACAATCAACAAAAAAGAGAGCGTCTACTAGCAAAAGGATTGCATAAGCAACTAAAATGCATTCACAGATAAAGTTCTTCTAACACCTGGGAAAAACCCATTGGCTCCGTTCAGTTGCCAGGAAAGTACGGGAAAGGATGGGAAAATCAATTTTCCCATAACTTTCCTAGTGTTTAGTTGGCAGGAAAATTTTAGGACTTACCAATTTAGTTTTCCTGCAGGAATTACTTTCCTGCAAAAATGATCTTGCAAAAAACACAGGATTTTGCGTCGCGGGAAAAGGAAAATGAGTGAACACTCACAAAATTTTCCCAAAAGTTTCTTTTTCCTAACAAATGAACAACTAAACCTCAATTTTTCTTGCAAAATTCTTTTGTCAAATGAACACTCACAGGAAAATAATTTTCCTTTTCTTTTACTTCACCTCACTTCACTTTTTCTGGGAATCAATTTCCCACACAACTTTCTCGGCAACTGAACGGAGCCTTAGAGAATCAAGAATAGGAAAAGGATTAGTGCAGCACACGACACTGCGATGCGCACACGTAAGGATCGTTACAACTATCCTTAGTAATAAGTGCTCGTTCGCGCTTATGCCTTGCGTATTTTTTGAAGGCCTGAACACTCTAGGCCTCTTCAAGATCCATGAGCCTTGGTTTTCGTCGTAACTCATTTTGGGTTGAGGGATAAGAGTCTCGACGCAAACGACCCCCTTCAATAAGATAGACAAGAAAATTAACTAACATAGGCATAAACTGACTCGTACGCTACAAAATCGTAATGGTCAGGGGCCAATAATTTGGCTTACTGCATTGACTTAAGGTTCTTTTTGGAACTATATAAAGGAATAAAATTTTATTTCCATTGTTTGATTTCTAAAGAAACAAAAAAAAGTAACTTTAAAAAACAAGTTCAAGTTCCTCTCTAATTTTTCCTTCATTATTTTTTCTTCCTTGCTCTTTCCTTTTCCAAATTTTTTCGCTTCCTTTCTCCTTCCTAGGGCCACTAATTTGACTAAGGCTGTGTTTGGAACTTAATGAAAGAAATGGAAAGAGAGAGAAAATTTCAAAATTCTCCTTCCATTATTAGAGGGGGAAAAAAGGGAAGTTCAAAAACAAGTTCAATTTTTTCTCTATCTTATATTTCTAATAGGGAATTGATAATACCAAAACCCTTTTTGTTCTTGTCAAAACTCAAATTTTGTCTTTCATTGCATGATTTAGTTGACCTTCACTACACCACTTGTTTTACCAAAATGTCCCTTGAAATCTCTCATAAGTGCAAAGCAACAGTTCGTTGTTTTCAAGCAAAATTATGATCCAAACGAAAACAATCCAACAATCAAACAATGCTTGACACGACTTGCAAAACAAACCAAACAAGCAAAAGCAACCCATCTAATAATCCATCTAACGAACATATATCCTTCGCTACAAATATTACATCATCCAAAATTAAAAATCATTTCTAGAAAGTTCAAAATTGTAATTAACAAATGATAATACTCTAGTCACTTAGAAGTAAACACTTCCCTCACTGCTACCTAATTTTTTTATTATAAAAAAGTGATGAAATAAAGTATCAAAAGACGATAAAAGAATAATAAATTCATCTACGCTAATTCTCTATCTGATATAATGACAGATGCTCTCAATTGTTTGCTCAACTTCCATGACTATCGCACCTCAAATCTACATTATGAAGAAATAAAAATTACATTGAGAACCATCCTTACAGAAAAAAGAGAACTAGGCTTTTTGCATAAAAAAAATGGAGTCAAAAAACTGAACAAAACCTGAGATCTTATATCAATCCCTTAATTAAAGCTGTGGTTTTTTGCATTTTACTACGTACTAAATACGTTAAGTTAGAAAGAAACCTTGGATCTACCCCGTTTTTGCATTTTCTTAAAAAAAAAAACGATAAAATAATAAAAAAGAACGATAAAATAATCATGTTGGAATTTCGATGGGCATTTGTTAAAGTAAGTGGATATAGTGGAGAGCAATTAAGTCATGTAACAAAAAGTAAAACTTGGGTTTTGACATGAACAAAAGGGGTTTTTGCATGAACAAATGGGATTTTGACATTATCAGCTCCCTTTTATTTTAATATCGGTCTTGCTAATGTAGACAGAGGATAATATGCACATAATTTCAAATAAATTCGGATATCAATTTTGCTAACGTGATCGGATGATAATATGCACATAATTCCAAAGAAATTTCTAATAATGATATATGTTTCACAAATATTAATACACTTTCACAAATATCAATATTTTCTCTAATTTGTCTCTTCATTATTCTCCCTTTATTTCTCTTTCCTTTTCCAAAATTCCAAACAGACCCTAAAAAAGCAGCAACTACCCCGCGCCCGTTACCCGCACCAGATAGTCAATCATCTTGAACCATTCCCCAAGTCATCTCTCTATCCTTATCAAAAATATCTCTCTATCTGTATCCCCATCTTCGGCTGTGATCGCTTCTCGATTTCTACTCCCACAGTGCTACCTCTCACTGCTACTACTACCGTTCAGGCGCAAAATGGGCAGAAAATTCTTCGTCGGTGGCAACTGGAAATGCGTATGCCTCTTACTCCACTTCTATATTTCTGCTTTCTCGTTTCCAGATCTATCTATTCATGTGTCTGTACGCTCCTATCGACTCTTATATAGTATGGATAGAACTGATTTGATCGATGTCCACACTCGACATGATGCACGATCTTTAATTCGATTCGGTGATACAAGCTTTCGCTTGGATGGGTTTCTGGATCTTCGATTTTTAACTTGAAGGTTTAGAGGTTTGAACCCCGATTGATGTGCTTAAATTTAGAGGCTTGCAATCGTCGACTGCGGTTTGTATAGTTTCTGTGTCACTTTAACAGGTGACTTGGAGAAGTTGGATTCTCTCTCTCTCTCTCTCTCTCTCTCTCTCTCTCTCTGAGAGAGAGGTTCAACACTGGAAATAATTTCTTCCATATAATCATCCTTATAAGAGTGTTGAGTACTCATAAGTTATAACCAAAGATTGCATGTGCATGCAACACAGCATCAGTGAATATGTGCTATGTGGATTGTTAATGCTTCGGGACCCAAAACATAGTATGTACCGTAAATACCAGTTATAAGCTATGGATATATTTTGTGATGTATGTTGTACAAGTTCAACGATGTTTGCAATTGACCATTTGACCTACTTGCAGAACGGAACAACTGAGGAGGTGAAGAAGATCGTTACCACTTTGAATGAAGCTGAAGTTCCTTCTGAAGATGTCGTGGGTGAGTTTACAACTAATGTTACGTGAACCCTTAGCTCTTTGGTTTTCAAAGACAACGTCAGTTTAGTTTGTAGAAGCTATTTTTTTGTGGTAATCAATCTTAAGTTGAACCCCATGTACTATCTTATTGGATCACAAGATTCACACCTAGGAGAGAGGGCTTGCCTAAGGGGCTGAGATTATAATTGAGCAATGAAAGGGTGACAGCTTGGGTTCCCCAACTTGTAACGGAGTGCTCCTTTTGAGTTGAAAGTCAATCCCGAGAGTCATGAAACTCTCAAGTTATTAAACCAGATGTAAATTTTCAAAGCAGATACAAGTAATTGAACGATTGTTTTAGTGATAGTTTGTGGTATTATATATTGTTAGTAGGTTAGTAAGTGTATTTGGAAATGTTTTTCTATGTACTCATTTTTTGGTAGTGTACTTTGTATGTGTAAATTAGAAAGGTTATCTAGGGCCAAATTTATGGTGGTTGAGCACTCAAAATCTGACAAGAATAAGCTTGTGATCTAGATGTCTTTGTAACTACTGCACTTAATTTGAACTATAAAATTGGACGCTGTTGTGTAAAGCTAAAAGTTGGTTTGAGCTTCTCTTGAGGTACCAGGAAGCCTGACCTGGGTAAGCCAACAAGAAAGGCTTTAACTTAATCGACGGATATAAGCAGAGGGCATGTGTGTGCAGGCTTCTTGTTCTATGGCTATTATCTTATCTTTTGCCAGTTGCCACTGTTTCTATGTTATTTTTCTCATTTATGTATAAACTTGGACTTACTAGGTGTTATAAATTGAATAGTTTCGATGATTATATTTCTTTGTTAAGAAATTGCTAGGCGTAGCTCCAATGCTTCTTTGAGTTCAGTGGAATGATTGCTCACGATATGGGTGTCTCTATGTGTGCACAAATACCCATGTGCATGTTTGGAGGATGTTTAGTGCATTGTAGTTGTATAGATGTTCAAAGTTTTGATATGGTGGACATTTTTTGCTTGCAGAGGTGGTGGTAAGCCCTCCGTTTGTGTTTCTTCCTGTGGTAAAAAATTTATTGCGGCCTGATTTCCAAATTGCTGCGCAAAATTGTTGGGTTCGGAAAGGAGGTGCTTTTACTGGTGAAGTTAGGTATGTCATGGCCTCATGGGCTGATCATATTATCTAGTTCACAGGTCCATCTTCGCAATTGTTCAGATTGAGATTCTTTGTGATAGTTTGATATGGATTCATTGTAGAAATGTTTGCGGGGAGAACCATTCTTAGTTCTTGGTGTATTTACTGTAATTTTGTTGCCCGTGTTTTATTTATCGTTTCCTGAAGGATTTTCCTTTATTATTTTAGGGACATATCTTTTCTTTCTTGTCCTGACCATATTATCGCATGATAGCCACATAATTTTTAGCAACTTTATCACATTTATAATTAGGGATATCATATTTTGGGTAAAAGTGGGGCTTACATGTGAAGGGCAGCCCAGGTGCAACGGTAAGGTTGCCTCAATCTCACCTGGTGGTCACGGGCGGGGGTAAGGCTCGTGCATCCAACTCTTTCCCAGACTTGGCAGTGATGGGAGCCTTGTGCATTGGGTGGCCCTTTTCTTTAAGTGGGGCGTACATGTGCTTAGCTTGGTACCTTTCAAATTAATATCCTCTGGAGTTCTGTAGCTTACCATACTTTTGGTGATTGATGTACTTATAAAAAGAATGAAGTGGGTGAGTATTATACCAAGGCATTTGCCGTTCTTCTGTCCATTCGAAAACAGTAGGAAATCAATTTTGAAAAAAAGAAAGGAAACAGTTTTACTAATGCTATCATTTTATAAGTTTAATTTACTATATCGACTCCAGACCCGACAACAGGTTCCCTGTCCACCGGTAGAAATCAATCTGTTTTCTTTTGCCATTTGCTTTCTTGGGATATCTGAATGTTGAAGTTGTAGTGCATGTGCATAAGCAACTTTGGCAAGACAGGCTGTCAGTTTTTATTATTTTTCAGTATTTAAAGCTGATTTCTGTTGTTGGAGCAGTGCTGAGATGCTCCTCAACTTGGGCATTCCATGGGTCATTCTTGGTCATTCTGAAAGAAGGCTGATACTGAATGAATCAAACGAGGTAAGCTTTGTTGCAGACCCTTAGGGTTGCCTTGTATCCTTCATACATCTTGGAAACACTCTGTCACGCATAAGTTACTGTTGCTTTCTTTGTTGTTATATAGTGTGATGTACCATCTAGTTCCTAGTCACTTCCTACAACCTGTTCTTTTGGGATTTGAATGCAGTTCGTTGGAGATAAAGTTGCATATGCACTTTCACTAGGCTTGAAAGTAATCGCTTGTGTTGGGGAGACCCTTGAGCAAAGAGAATCAGGATCTACATTGGCTGTGGTTGCTGCACAAACAAAAGCAATCGCTGGTATTTCTAACTACTTAGCACTTCAACCTTTTTTCAGTTCCTTTTCTTTCTTTGTTAAGCGAATCCGTTTTGCATTCGTAGCTCCTCTTTCACTCTTTCAAGCTGCTCCAAAATCCAACAATCTCTTTCTCGTTTCCTCATTCTCTCTCAATTGCCGTTGGTTCTAGTCTACTGCCACATAATTTCTTGGTTTATGCAATTAATTACTATGTACAAAGCTCTCTCTTTTTTTCATCTCATCTCTCTTCTCAATTTATATCAAGCTTAATTTCTATTGTTTTTCCTTCATTTTCTGTAACATACTGCTTCTGCGACATGCTAAGTGCTCACTGTAAAGCTGTTGTCCTCTCCATCCATATCTCCTCTCTCCCCTATGAAATGCAAAGCTCTTACTCATAAGCTTTCTGTTGAATAATGCTTATATTTTCATGGTTCACCATATTGTCACCGTTTGTTTTACCCTGTGGCATATTGTGTGGTTTAGGGCCTTTTTATGTCTACTTCTGTCAAACTTCCATCCGTATGCAAATTGTTACGCACTTTTTTCTTTGCTAGGTTTTTGAAAGCCTCAATCAAAATGTGTGGTCTAACCCTGTAACCCCCTCCAACAATCAAACTTAGGATCCGGACTTTGAACTGTCATAAAAGCAAATTGTGCATTGTATTTAGTAACCTGGTGCTTTGCTTTAATTTTGGTTTGGGAGATGTTACTTGGCATCTTCTTCTGATTCTATTGGTAGTTGTCCACCATATGAACACGGGCAAATAGAAGTTTCTTTTAGTTGTTTTCATTCTGGATCTTGTAGCCACGGTGTTACTGTGTTTTCCAATGCATCAAGTACTTTCATTTTTTGGGTTTTATTTCTATAATTTCGTATTGAACAAGTTTCTACCCTTCTCTGGCAGAGCGCATAACAAATTGGCCTAATGTTGTTGTTGCATATGAGCCGGTTTGGGCCATTGGAACTGGAAAGGTTGCAACCCCTGCTCAGGCTCAGGAAGTA
This sequence comes from Rhododendron kiyosumense, assembly GCA_019656275.1. Lineage (NCBI taxonomy): Eukaryota > Viridiplantae > Streptophyta > Magnoliopsida > Ericales > Ericaceae > Rhododendron > Rhododendron kiyosumense. The sequence goes on from BPLS01000187.1 coordinate 225,212, forward strand.
AGTTCCCTCTCATCTTGGTTGTTAGTTCGTATAGTTGTACTTATATGTATCCTCACACATAGCAAACAGGTTTTCGTTTGACGCCAGTTTGTAATTTATGATAAAAAGAAACTCTGGAATAAGTTTGGAGAGTCCTGTCAATTTGAGAATTCTAACTTTATGGCGATGTCTAGAATCAATCTCTGCTCCAGTGCGTTTCTATCTGCATGAGTTTAATGTTAGATGGGGGATATTTGGCACTTTTATGTGAGTTGATTTTGGTCAAGCAAGAGAATTTTTAGTTTGGGCTTCAAGATTGCATTGTTTACATGGACTTGTTGCTTTGGTATTGATTATTCTTTTATGTCAACTATGTACTTATTGGTTCTCCCAGCATTTTATGCTGGACACTTAAAACTTGTACCATCCTTTGTTATCCTTACAACAAAACAGTTATAATCAGACTTTGGTTTTCTGTCATGAATTCTTTTCGTTTTTGCATGTTTGCCCCTTCTTCATATTGAATACTTTGCAATAGACGTGCCTTTGAGATCTGCTATGCATCACATTTCACCCCTGCCAGTGGGGCTATTACTTGCTTTGGTTGGCAATTTGACACCTACTATTTGAATTCCGTTACTGATCCCCCACCCCCAAAAAATGAAAAGTGGAAAAAGGAAAGTTATCTTTAGGCTAAGATTTGGGAATATTCCTCTGGACTGTTTACCAATGTGCTGGGCATTCAGCTTTGACCATTCCACCGATTGATTGCTCAATTGTATCATTATTTTCTCCCAGTCCCTCCAATGTCAGTACTCTCCTCTGCTTAAGCCAGTTCTAAGCTCTTTGTGCTTAGATGTTCTCCATATTTAGATTCTTGTAGGTTCAATTTTTTAGTATTGTGACGCATCAGGAAATTAGCTAAAAGATAATCTGTAAATGGAACGTGGTGCATGTTTGTGTCAGGTCCATTTTGAATTGCGGAAATGGCTTAAGGACAATGTCAGTGATGAAGTTGCTACATCAACCCGAATTATATATGGAGGTATTGTTCTCCTTTTGGTGTCAATTCAGTTATCCAACCCATGTTTATGTTCTTCAAAATGTAGTTCACCAACATTGTTATATACACTACTGTGGATGAATAATTTGATATCTTATATTCGATGCTAATTCCTTATCTTTTGCTATATCAAGATAAATGACACAACACAAATTTTGCTCCAGTCATAGAAATAGGTTATTCTATCCGTTCACATGAACCATGTGGCAAGTTTGGCTACTGTTCCTTTTGTTTGGAGCAACTGTTATTTCACCATGGAACACCCCCTAGTGTGGTTGGTTCCTTATTCTCCCTCTTAAGGGAGGGGTCTGGAGTTTGAATCCTCATGGAGGATGTGCTCGATTCCCGTTGTAACTACTAACAACTAACCCCTAACATCCTACTGTGTGGCAAAAAAAAAAAGCTGTTATTTCACCACGTAAAGGGTTGGTTTTTGTTAATCAGCAAAAACCTAGTGGTGAAGTGCCAACTCCTTTTATTAGTTCATGAGAGCCTACATCTTAATTTATGTATATTTTTCAGATCTTGGCTGGATTCAAGGTCCCAGAGAAAACCAATTCAAAATTAATGCAAATTGAGATGTGTAGGATTGGTTTTACTTTTCTAACATATAGGTTTCGTAAACATGTTGCCCAACCTGAAGGAAATGCATTACGCAGTGGTTTGATTCTGTTGTTGGATGGTCATCCAAGAACATGCTTTAAATTGAATTGATTTCAGTTGGTTGTTGACAATGACATTGATAGCTCATACCTGGCCTATTTTACCGCAATAATGATACTCAACTGGCTAAATCCATTTTAAGGTGGGGTGCCAGCCAAGTGATGAAGTGTTCAGGTTCATTGGTGGTGATTCCTACCTTTCCAATGCTTGAAAATAGTAGAGTAAGGATGCAAGGCGTTAGTGAGTACAAAATGGGATTCAGTGGTGCTTTCTGTGAAATGAAACTAATGATTGCCCAATTCCACTGCCGTCCTCTTGATTCATTGTCCATCAAGAGGACCAACAATTGGAAGTTATGTGTATAATGTTTATAAAATGGGAGAATTTAGTGTTTCCCCCATCTCCATCTCTCGCTCTCGCGTCAATTTTCTCTCCTGCTATACTTCAGGCTCTGTGAATGGAGCTAACTGCAAAGAACTTGCAGCAAAGCCAGACGTGGATGGATTTTTGGTGGGTGGAGCTTCCCTGAAGGTACTGTTCTTGTTTCTTAGGTGATTCGGACTAACTATTTGCTTATTCTTTTTCAATTTGGTGGTTGACTCTTGCCTTTCTTCCTTAATATAAACCAGGCGGAGTTCATTGACATCATCAAGTCTGCGACAGTGAAGAAGAATGTTTGATATATGAAACCAGGTGGCGGTAAAGCCATCCTTATAGCTTCTCCCTAGAAAAGCTTTTTGAGCAACTTGAGTAATAATCTTCTGGTTGTACCCGGAGTAAACATTTAATCAGAGGTGTTCCATGTCAAATAAATCAGAGATCTTCCCTTATTGTAGTTGTTCCGTGTGTTCAAATTTGAGTAGTATTTGCTTTTCTTCTTTCTTTTGATGTGATGAGGATTTTATTTGCCCGATGGACAAGTTTTCTATGGCGATATTTGGATGTTTGATGGGAAAAAGGAAATTTAAACTGGTGATGGCCATGTTAAACTTTTCAGGTGGCAATGGAGGAAGCGTTTGTGTTTTGTATGGCCTAGAACATCTGCAACATCCAGAGCCACACTCATTTGCACACACTCCCCGTTGTGTAGCTGTAGTGGAGGTCATTGAGGTTTTTTTTTCTTTGTTTGATCAGCGAGGGCATTGAGGTTGTGGGTTCAATTCCTATATAGAGAGGATGTTAATACTCTCGTTTCGTTGATGGATTGGATTGGGATTAGAGTAATGTAGCTGCTTCTAAAATATGAACAAAAAAACTTGCACCTCTGAATCACAAACACTTTGCCTTGGTTGGATGGTGTTTTGAAAATTTTTGAGTTTGGTTTTTAGATAATGAGTGGAGAGAGAAATTAGGGTAATAATTGGAGATATGGGTAATGAGTAGAGAGAGATAGAGAGAAATGAGAATAATAATTGGAGAGGAGAGAGAAATGAGAGTAATGATTGGAAGTAGAGGTAATGAGTGCTTTTTGAGTTGGAATTTTTTTTTCCCAAAATGTCATCCAAACAAATTGCTGGAATTGCTGTTCTTATGTAGGACTCATTGGAGCTAGTTCGACATCTTCAGGTAGACACTAGGAATCTAGGATCCCATTTGTTTTGGAATTTGGATTTGTATGTAATTATAGTGTAGAGAAATATAATGTAATAATTAAAAATATGGGTAATAATTGGAAAGATATAAAGAAAAAAAATGAGAGTAATAATTGAAAATGAGAATAATAAATGGAGAGAGAAATAAGATGATTAAAATTCAAAACTCTTAAATAACGCTCTCAAATTCCACTCTTATTAATTTTAGTCCACACGCTTGTGTCCCCGCTCTCACATTCATGCACGTGTTTTACATGACTTGAGCAATACTCCATGTCTTCCCTAAGTTCCACAAAGTACAGTGCTCTATCAATTCCAGGCATCAACTAGGCCACATTCTTCGTCACTTTTTTGTCTAGTAATTGTTCGATATTTTTTATTTTTTTGTAATTTTTCGTTTAGCATATCGTTGTAATTTTAGAATTAATTATTCATATCAATGACGATGAAAAGAGTTAGAACAATGTAAAATTGACGACCAAAGTTGAAAATAATTCATATACAAGACTATACTTTAGACAAATAAAATATTAGTTTCAGAGTGTTTTTTTGGTTGTTGTTTATGATCATAATTTTTTTACTTTTTAGACATTTCTGATTGAAATGGATGATTAATACAAAAAAAAAAATCTAACGCAAATCTAAAAAAATGAGAAGGCAGAACGAAAATACCACCAAACAAGAGCACCAGATTTGCTGACCCTCTCGGACTACAAATCGGATCCTCTGTCCCAAGTTCCTGTCTCACTCTCTGTCCGACCCTTCTCTGCTGCTCGGACTGCTACTGACAAAATGTCTCTTCATATTTTTCCAACTGATAAAACGTTTTAAAAAAGGAAGAACCCACTCTCTTGACCACTTCACCCACCCTCACGAGTGTGATTGATGTGTCTGATTCCGGCGTTTTTGGTTTCTTGCGTTTTTTTTTTGTTTTTTATGGTGTTTTTTGTTGTTTTTATTTATTGTTTTTGTATTTTCGGACCGATAGTATCCGCTTTTATTGTACTATTTTCTTACATATATAATATCCGCATTTTCTGACTAGTAAAAAAAAGGAAGAATCATATTTTCTAGTCTCATATAGAGTGATATATTGCCCACGTGGGTTCCACCAATATTAGAAGGAATTACTACTAAAACTATAAGCACTTGCTTGGTATTATCCTAAGCCATTCCACCCTGGAAGGTCTTTACAATTAATGACATTTAATGTTGACGTAAGGACTACTTAATAAAGAATTTCAACCTCAAGACAATATTAATCATTCAGAAGAAAGCTGTAATTTAGTACAACCAATTATTAATAGGACCACTTTTATTGACCGGATTTTATTTTATTTTTTAATTTCTAGGGCAACCACGTGACTTAGACTTAAACGATTAATTTGTAAGATTTTTTTTTATCCTGATTATTTTGTAAGATTAATTCTGAATATTGTGGTTGTAATCATCTTTTTACAATTAGTGCACTAATAGGGATCCACGGGTGCTGTATATTAGTGCTTGGTGCACTACAGCACTCCTAAGTCTAGTCTGGAATGGCCGGATCGGCCGTGTGGCAGCAACTCCCATTCCAGACTAGTAAAGCCTTGATATCACGATTTTCGTTTTTGTCGAGAAGACTCACCGGCAAACTGGCTTCTAAGTCAACAAGGTGAAGGTCTATTTAGGGAAAATTATTTGTACTACACATGCCTCATACTCTACTTTTAATCAAACATTTATGTGGAACTTATTACTTCTCATAAAATTTGTCCGACAAATACTTATTATCGAAGCGAGATCAAGGTGGACCCCAAAATTGGGGCAGCAGCACGCTGCTGTCCCCCTTGGGGACACCAGCCCCCCAACGTCCTATTAACAATGCGATTTTTTCACAAAATAATTAAACGATAGCTACAACAGAGTGCCGAAGCATGCGAAGAAGCACTATAAGATTTGAGTTGAATCCGTAGTCTTAGCTCTCTAGCCTTGATATATGTGGAGTAGAATCTCTTACCGATGAGAAGTTTTTCAGTGTCGGGTGGGCCCAGGCCACGTGGTGTTGTGCATCATCTCGGCCGTCCAAATGTGTTTTGAACCGTCCAAATCTGTTTAGATAATTTTTTAGTGTAAAATTATCAAAACACCCCCTCGAGCCCAAATAGATTTGGGCCGTCCAAAAACACATTTGGACAGCCGAGACGCGTGCTGAGCACCATGTGGCCCGTGCCCACCCGGCACTGAAAAACTTCTCCTTACAAATGATTATATGGTGTTAATTTTTTGGCAAAAACAATTTCGAGTAGTATACCTGCATAGCATTTGTTTTGGTGCTACACATTTTTGAGATGGCTGACCAAACATGTATATATCAAAAACAATAGACATTTTACTATCATAAAATATTCAAACGATTAGTAATATTTATTTACACAAATGCCCACTTACTTAGATTTTAAAGTATCACTAAGTTCTTCAGGAGAATTGAATAGTCACTCAATAATTGTACTCATTATTATATAGGGTGTACATTCATAATTTCGATTTTAGAGAGTGTAATCTCTCTCTTTAACCTTGGGTTTGATCCAACGGTTGTATAGATCTCTTTTGGGACTTGAGGTCCAAGATTTGACTCTGATGAACGTGAAGTTGACTCTCGTAAGATTTTTTATTTTATTTTTGTCAAATGATGTACATTAGCAGGTTAGTATTGTTAGATGTTAGAGAGGGGAAGGGGGAGGGCTCAAGCTCGACCCAAATTCGTGGGAGTAAAAAAGAGAGACCAACCGTATTTCACTCACCACTGCTCGTAGTAAAATCTACTGACTAGCAACATCCCATTTTTTAGAAAAAAGAAAAAAAGAAAAAAACTCTCTCTTGGTTTGGTAGCTTCATGCAAGCGTGTAAACAAGCCAAGCTGAACTGAGCTTCGGCGAGTTCGAACTCTGCTCGTTTACTTAACAAGCCAAAAATTCGAGCTCGAGCTGAGCCCTTAACGAGCCGAACTTAGCCATTTACTAAACAAGTCGAGTCTTCCTTAACGAGCCGAATTTTTGTCGAACAAGGTCAACCCATTTAATAAACGAACTGAATTCTTGAGCTCGGCGAGCTGAACCGAGCTGAGCTCGTTAGCTGCTCGGTTCATTTACAGCGCTGCATTCACGGGGGTGGAAGAGGCGAAGCCAAGCCAAGCCGGCCTAAAAAAGGCAACGAGCTGTGATGTTAACGTAAGCAGTCCTTTGGTCCGTACAACCTTATCCTATTGTCGTGCTTGCTTGCTTGCTTTCTTTTGTCAATTGGACTGCCACATTCAAGAACAATTTTATTACTCCCTCATTCCCATTTTCATTGTCCTTTTTTGATGTTCGTGTCAGTTTTCAATTGCTTATATCCTCCAATGTGAATCTCCAAAAATATGTAATATGGATCTTATTTGATAGATTTCAATTTGTTTTATAATACAAAGATGTCAAATTCATGAAAAATATTATAGATTGAAAGATATACGCAATAGACAAAAAAGTGAAAAAGGAATAATGGACAATGAAAATGGGACGGAGGGAGTAGTACACATCCTTAATTGATTTTTGTTTTTTTCCCACTTCATTTCTTCATATACTACGATTTATTCTTTAAAACAATTACAACTAGATGTAAAAAGATTTTAAGGTGTGATAATAAATAAAATTTACTGTAGGTATAGTAATAAATAAATTCTATTGTGGTAAAATAGTACATCAATTTGCTGAAAGGTCCATTTTTTAATGGCGGGAAGGTTTGTCAAAATTGACCAACACTTTAACATTTGCTAAATTTAGCTTATATATTAATCCCTCTGGATTTGTTTTTCCATTTTAGAAAATTCAACTTATTAAAAGAGCATAATTATTACACTTTTTGGAATCAACACTGCTACACACATAGTTTTTTGCACACAAATTGTGGCGCCCACTACGAGTCACACACAAACGATCCGAATCGTTTATTAAATTTAAAACATTTTTTTCAAGAGCCTTTACGAAAAATCAACTGAATCTGATACCTATATGTGTTCAATCCAATCATTCAACTTTTCATTTAGATTTCTGGATAATGAAAGTTAGATAATTTAATTGGATCAAGTACTTATAGGTATCGGATTTAGCTGATTTCTTGCGAGGGCTTTTGAAAAAATATTTTACATTTAATGAATGGATCAGATCATTTGTGTGGGATCCATAGTGAACCCTATATTGTGATCTGTGCATGATTTGTGTGCAAAAAATCTGTATGTGTAGACTTACTGTTTTGGAAAATAAAACTTTTCAAAGAATGCCATAGAATTTTTTTATTTGTGTGTAATAAATCTGTATGTGTAGAAATCTCATAGAATTTTTTTATTTGATTTGTCAAACTAGATAAACGATTTTGGGTGCTAAAAAATCAAAAAGAAAACAAACAAAATGAAACATAGATGTTTGGTTTGTAATTTTGAGATTTATTTTTGAGATCAAAAAGTTCTATAAATTTGCGTATTTTTTCGTCTTCAGTAAATTTTTTTAACATTTTGACAAATTCTTTTACTTTTTGAATAGAGGTATACTATGTACATTCAAAAAGTATAAAATAAGTAAAAAAAATTGACAAAAAATTACTAAAAACGAAAAAATATGAATGACAAAATATTCAAATTTTAAAGAGATTTTTTCTGAGAGGAGAAACAAACAAATGGTTCACATATCCCCTGCACGCTAAAAATTCTAGTACTCCCTCCGTCCCAATTTACTTGTCATTTTTTGGAGTTCGTGCCACTTTTCAATTGATTATATATTGTAATTTATAATATTTTAGGCGATTTTGAAAACATTGTATTATAGAACAAATCGAGATCTATCAAACAAGATCCATATTGAATATAAAATTCATTACCAATTTAAAGATATAACTAATTCTTTTTTCCAGTTGGAATAGAACTGTGACAAGTAAATTGGGACGGAGGGAGTACTAAACTAGTACGAAATTTAACCAAATCTACAGGATGCTCTCGTCGCGAGAGAGGAAAACACATCCCAGACTTCATAAAAAGTTAGGTGCGTCAAGGAGACAGGGACTAGCCCGCCATTATGCCATTTTCCTCCACAACTCTCTCTCCCCTCTCTCTCTCTCAACTTGCAAGAAGTGAATGATAAACCAAAGCTGAGCAAGTCTTCCAGATAGGTCCGCCAGACCCACCACTCTCTCTCTCTCAGCTCAGGCCATATGTCAGCGTCGGACTCTCCGAACAAGAGGTGTGCCTACAGTGTCTTGTTTGATTACGCTATAATTTGTAAGACCCAGCTGCTTTTTGTCAGATGATGAAAAGCTATATGTAGTTTCTGTTTTTTTTCCCTTCCCCTTTTGACACCCAGATCTGCTTTTGTGTTGGGTTATTCTTTTTGAAGTCGCGTGCAGCCGATTTCTATTTAGACGTCTGGCGAAAAAAAGAAACCCAAAAGGGTCGTTCGTTTTCTTGGGGTTGGTAATCAAATGGGAATTTGCTTAAGTTCTCGAATCAAAGCTGAGACTAGCCCTTCTCACACTGGTACTCACAAACTACCTACTTCAGATTTTGTTACTCTATTTAGCTAGTGGTAGTTTTCTGTTATTGTGACAACAGCTTAATTTGTTTGGTTTCTATAAAGTTTTCTTTCCTTTTCTGGGAATTATTTGTGCGGGTTTGAATTTCATAATTCCTTTTTAAGGATTTTGTTTATAGGATTCAATTGATAAGTTGGGTTTTCCTTAATTTTTTATGGAAAGATTAAAACATCTTGGGCTTGTTCGTTTTGGTATTTGGATTTTGGATTTTGAGTGGAGAGAGAGTTGGAGAGAAATAAGAGTAATGATTGAGAGAAAGAATGGATTTCACATTTTGGGCAGGTGTGGTGTGCTTAAGAAAACAGGTCCATTTATTTGTTTGTGCGCAGATCTGAATTTATAGCTTTCTTTAATGTATTTTTTTTAGGAATCCATTTTGAGTTGCGTTGTGTTTGATGATGGATAGATTGAAACATCTAAAATTTCCAGAAATCAACCAGTTTCACTTTTTCGGGTGGGTGTTGTGTGCTAAAAATGACTCATTTATTTTCCAACCAATCGAACGTGTCCGACAGTTGTCTGATCGTATCTGTTTCTCAACCTCCATATTTCTCGTTAGTTGTTATTGTAGTCCCTAACAAGAGAGGCAAGTGTAATGGATGACACTGTGACAGCTAGACTAACACGTATACACTGTCTTCTTCAGGGGAGAGTTCGAAACATGTTAGCGCAGACGTGAATGATATTAGTCGTTCAAGCAGTAAATCCTCCTCATCTTCTGTGCCTCCGACTCCTCGGAGTGAGGGGGAAATCTTGCAGTCCTCTAATTTGAAGAATTTCAGTTATGCTGATCTCAAAATGGCCACAAGGAACTTCCGTCCTGATAGCGTTTTAGGAGAAGGTGGTTTTGGTTCAGTTTTCAAGGGTTGGATCGATGAGAACTCTTTTGCAGCTTCAAAACCAGGGAGTGGTATGATTATTGCTGTGAAAAAGCTTAATCTAGAAAGCTTCCAAGGTCACAAGGAGTGGCTGGTAAGTTATTTCGTTTATTTGTTAATTACTGTACCATTGTATAGATTTTTGCACAATGTACGCCTGCTATGGGGCTCTTTGGTATTTCCATTTATGGGAACTGGCAATTGTTGATTGAATAACCCCCATAACACACATTTTTTCACAGAATAACTCATAAGCCTCTCGAAGGATTGAGCATGCTGGCTTGAGTTGCTTAATTAAAAACAGTGTATCTCTTCTTTTTTTCCACCTATTCTGGTCCTAAGATTTCTGTAGCAGATTTGTAACGCAGTATGTCAAAAAATTGATGTGTATATCTCATGTATCTATCTTATTACTGGTCCTGCAGGCAGAAGTGAATTATCTGGGGCAGTTTTGTCATCCACATCTTGTCAAACTCATTGGATATTGCTTGGAGGATGAACATAGGCTTCTGGTGTATGAATTCATGCCGAGGGGTAACTTGGAAAATCATTTGTTCAGGAGTGAGTTGTGTTTCTACCCAAGTTTGGACTTATGAACTTAAAGATTTATGTATGGAAGAATTGAAATGAGCAATCAAATTGTTGTATAACAGGAGGTTCTTACTTCCAGCCTCTTTCTTGGAACCTTCGGATAAAGGTTGCACTTGATGCGGCAAAGGGACTTGCTTTTCTTCATAGTGCTGAAACAAAAGTGATTTATCGGGACTTCAAAACTTCTAATATTTTGCTCGATACGGTACGTGTCTGAGAATAGTGTTTTCGTTCCCATGCATTTCTTTGATTTCTCAAGGCCAGTATAATTTGCTGTTTCTGATAGATATTTTTTTATCATTTAAATGTCAGAATTACACTGCAAAGCTTTCTGACTTTGGGTTGGCTAAAGATGGGCCGACCGGTGACAAAAGCCATGTCTCTACTAGGGTCATGGGAACTTATGGATATGCAGCTCCAGAATATCTAGCCACTGGTATGACTCAATGTCGGGGGGTTAATGTTTTTGACCTAGCCGGCCCCGTCCTCTAGGATACGGTTTCATTTAGTTCTCTTTTTCGTATTCACTTGCTAGAAGATATTCCTCGTGTATGTGGGTTTATAGGGTAAGGTCCACCAGTTCCCAACTTTGTTTATCACACATATTTATTATGGACCAAAAAGAATAACTTATAGAGTCAGTGAGTGAGTCAAGCGACAATAATGGATGATATGGATGGATGTCACTTTTTTGTTTTTTCGATATTTCTGGTGTCTGCTTAGTGATGCATTCACTTTTTCCACATACTCGGTGCATAGATATTTGTATAGCTAGGTATTGATTCCAGTTGCCTCCCATTCTAGGTCACTTGACCGTCAGGAGCGATATATACAGCTTTGGAGTCGTTCTGCTTGAAATGTTATCCGGCCGGAGAGCAGTGGACAAGAATAGGCCATCTGGGGAACACAACCTGGTGGAATGGGCCAAACCCTACCTCACCAACAAACGTAAAATCTTCCGAATCCTAGACAGCCGTCTCGAGGGCCAGTACTCATTGGACGTTGCCTATAAGGCAGCCAACCTGGCACTTCGATGTCTGTCCACGGAGCCCAAGTTCAGGCCCAGCATGGATGAGGTGGTAAAAGAATTGGATCAGTTTAATGATTCGACAAAGGAAATGGCAAATACTCTCGGCAATCAAACTACTGGGTCAAGGCATCGGAGACGGAGCTCTGGTGATCTTCCCAAGGCAAATGTTGTTTCTGCTGCTGCTTATCCCAGGCCATCTGCTTCCCCGCTCTTTACAAAATGAATCAAAAGGAGCTTTTGATAGAAGTTTGTTCCCAGATCAATCGCAGACATTTACAGTGGTCTAGCGTTGACACGAGGACTTGGTATTGATGCATCCTGTGTAATGACTGTACAGTTGCTTTTGCTATTATAAGTGAAATCCTTTCTTTCGCAACCCCGGTTTGTGAGCACTTGACGAATTTCCCAGCTGGGTTCTGTGTTGCCTTCGACTGCGAAAAGGTTTGTGAGTTTTAACACTGAGTATGGGCTGTGGCTTTTGCATTGTTGAAGATAGCTCATTGTTCTCTAGGATTTTTCCCTACCTCACCCCAAGTCCACGGGTGTATGGTTTTGTCACCATGTATTACTCTGTAATATGATACTTGTGCTCTCTTTGCAGACAAGGGGAAGAAGTTATACTCTACTCATTACTGAAGGAAATTCGTAGTTGCTTGTGTTGATTTTTTTATTTTATTTTTTTGGTTTCAAGGAACGTCTGTGTTGATTCAAAAGCTGATGTTTTCTTATATCTGAACGAGTTTATCTTAGGGATTTACCTGATAGTCTATCGCTATAGGATTTCCGCCATATTATTTTTGGCTCAGTGGAGAGTTGCGAAATAGAAGTTACTTGCTTGTTTCGATGTGGTTCGATTCATGGTCAACAGAATTGGCATCAACGCGAGAATTGTCATCGAGTATCTGGGGCCATGGAACAACGAATACGGTGCTTTTCATTTTGTCATTCAACTACATGGTCCACCCGTTCTCTCGTTGGTGACCCGGTTGACCCGACAGAAAGTAATTATGAGTGAAACTCACTTCTGAAGTGACTTCTATCTTCTGTGCAGTCTTTGTAGTACGGTATTATTTTTTTGACGAACTTTGTAGTGTAGTATTGTTTTATGTAAGTGGAATTCCTCCCCATATGTCCACTTCTGGAGATTTTTTGGCAATCCATTAGGGGTCCATAGTACTTTGACTCGTCTCTTTGAATTTGGTGGGGGTAGTTAGTCATCTCTCCACTAAAGGATCAAGCCAGTTTTTTCAATGAATCCATATGCATCAAACAGCTCTCCGCAATTGTGGTTTAAGGTTGTGTGCCTATACTTTCTGTTCCTATCTGCCTAATGCAAATGTCACTTGCGGGTTCCCTTGTAAGTAAATTTGAATTCAACAGTAAAGCGCCCCAGATGTTTCCTGGGAACCCACTTGAGGGGCAACCAATATAGGGTTTATGCCTAATAAAACTGTTGGTGTGACAAGGACAGGCAAAAGCCTCTTTCACCTCAGAATAACACGAAGAGTTTGAGGTGGATAATAAGCCCAGTAGGCACGGCAGAGATTTTACATCAACTAGCATTCCCCAATGACCACGAAACCACGACCTTCACGGGGTCCCCACGGGGGATACACAAAAATAATAGAAGGGACAATGACAGCCGCAGGGAGGATGCACGTGGGGCCAGGGGTGGAACTATTGTTGGGCAAGGGGGTACTTTGATCCCAGTGAATGAAAAATTTATCCGGGGAGGAATGTAATTTTGGGGTATTTGTGTAAATTTGCCTCTAAAATATGTACCCCAAACATATTGTTCGAGAAATTATTCGTTGTCCAAGGGCAACACGTGGACTTAGCCAGGTGGTACCTCCCACCAATAAAAATTCACCTCACTGACACACGATTCTTCTTCCTCCAGATACAGCTTTCTCTCAAAAATCAAGTGTTCCAAATTACAATCCGTGTGGATGGATGAGAAGATTTTATTTTATTTATCATTTAATTCTAAAGGGTCATAATTAAATTTTGACTATAGGGCTCTCATTGATTAGCCCTAAAAAAATCGTAGAATCAAATATTTTTTAGGACTAACCAACGAGAGCCTTAAAGTCAAAATTTAATTATGACCCTTTAGAATTAAATGATTAGAAAAATAAAATCTTCTCACCCATTCAAACGGATTGAAATTTGGAACACTTAATTTTTCAACCTGTAGTTTATATATTAAAAAATATGGTTAAAAAATTAAGTGTTCTAAATTTCAATTCATTTGAACCGATAAAAAGATTTTAGTTTTCTGATCATTTTATCCTAAACGGTCATAATTAAATTTTGACTATAGGGCTCTCGTTGATTAATCCTAAGAAAATTGTAGAATTAAATATCTCTTAGAACTATTCAACGAGAGTCCTATGGTCAATTTAATTATAACCCTTTAGAATGAAATGATCAGAAAAATAAAATCTTCCCACCCATTGAAACGGATTGAAATTCTAATGGGTTAGTTGTTAGCGGTAACAACAAGGGTCGAGCACAACAAAGTGGGACGGAAGAAGTGTAAAATTTGACCCCAGTGGCATGAATTTCTGGGTCTGCCACTGCATGGGGCACTCAATTCAATTTTTTGTTTACAAAAATCAATCGAGAAATTAATTATGAGAACTCTACAGTCAAAAATTAATTATGATTCTTAAGGATAAAATGATCAAACAAATATGATCTTTGCATCGGTTTGAACGGATTGAAAATTGAAACATTTAAGTATCTGCTCTTCATGTAGTTTTATGGCTCTCATTGGATTCTCATTTGAGAGCTTTAGAAACAAAAATTAATTATAACCTTTTGGGATAAAATGATCAGGAAAATAAGATCTTCGTATCACTTCAAATGGATTGAAAATTTGAACACTTAAATATCTGCTCTTCATTGGTTCTATGGCACTCATATGAGATCTCTAAAGACAAAAGTTAATTTTGACCCTTTAAAATAATATGATCACGAAAAAAGATCTTTGTATCTATTCAAATTGATTAAAAATTTGAGCACTTAAGTTTTTAGACAATGTTATGAGCACACATAATCACATTATAAATAATTCACTAATGAAAAAACAGGAGCATTATTTTTTCCAATTTTGCCCCTTGACGGTGGTTCTCATTAGAGAAGCCGTAAAGGGATTATAACCCTTTTTGCGTTTATTTGTAGGAATTTTTTGAAATTATTTCTCTTTTCTCATATGATGAAGTTTAAATTTATATTGTGCTCGATTCTAAATTTTTGTTCCAAATGTAGTAAAAAATTGGTGCCCCCACTAGAGAGAATTCCTGGATCCGTCCCTGAATAACAGCATGAATATACTGAGCAAGGTGCTCAAAGTTACTTTGCAGAAAGGGGAAAACAACTCGAGAGGAGAAAGTAGTAGTCTGTTGAATATAAACCACATATAAGCCCTTCAGATGGGAGTGTACAAGTGAAATTCATCTTACCTACTAGCTATCCAGTAACGTGTGCTATAAGAAAGTGTGCTTTCAAAATCCGTGCACAATGAAAAGCACGCATGCCTCGTGAATACAGCTCTCTGAAAAGGCTCCATATACAACTTCTTCAAGAGCGACGGAACACTGGAGAGCAACAGCCAATGAATGCACCTTCTTATGATTATGAATAACTGCATAACAAAGGTGCATCGCATTATCACCTTGTCTTTACTGTCCCAGGTGTCCAGTTTCTCCAATCCAACTTCCCAATAGATCTGGTCCTCAAGCTGATCATTTCTTTTAAGTCGAAAACCCCCTTCCTGGAATAAGTCTCCTGTTTGCATGATACAACCTCCTCTTGGGTTTCTACCTCAGCCTCTTCAGTTTCTTTGTCAGGTTGGGTGGCACCATCATCTCCTAATGGTGCCTCACCAATTATATCTCCTAATATTTCAACTACTGCACTCATTTTAGGGCGGTGTTTGGGCTGTTTCATGAGGCACTTGTTGGCTAGAGACGCAAGTTTCTGTGCTGATTTGAGGCAATATTGGCCTTCTAGTCGTGGGTCTAGAATAAGGCGGAGTTTCTTTGAATCTGAGACGTAAGGTCTCACCCATTCCAAGAGCTTCTGCTCATTGCGAGGCAAATTTCGTTCCAATGCTCGCCTTCCAGTGATTAGCTCATAGAGAACCACACCAAAGCTCCAAACATCACTTTTAGCAGTCAACTTGCCAGTTTGAACATATTCAGGAGCCGCATAACCTACTGTACCAACAACCTAGCAAGGAAAAAAGTAAGAAAATTAGACAAGAGAATGCATTATCTTCAAAAAGTTTATATGCTCATAATAAATGTGGGGGATAAAAAGTAGGGACTATGGAGCAATTGAAACCCATCACTCAGACAGGTCCCATTTTGGACACACTATGGTGCAAAGAAGAAAGAACTCTAGCAGGATCCGAAACATCATTCTTTCACCACTATACTCTCCTCACAAGTGTCTGATGGTAAATCCTGACAACGTTGGTGGTCCAAAGCCCATGACCTAATTTTGTCTTGAAAAGCATGGCCAAGAAAACAACAAACTTACTGATGTTGAAATGTGACTTAGTCCAGCAGCTGGACCCTGCCTGGCAAGTCCAAAGTCTGAGAGCTTTGCATTGAAGTCCTCATCCAGAAGAATGTTCGAAGTTTTCAAATCTCGAAATATTAGCTGCAGTGAAGCCAAAGCAGATCAAAATCACATAATGCAACTAAAATTTGAGAAAGCTAACCAAGTTACTGGAGTATTTGATCTCACTCGTGTGCTTGTGTAATGTCTCATTAGCTACATTATCAAGACGTATCCATTTTATCTTCTGTTCAGGACAATATTGCACAACATTAACACTACTGCAAAAAAAGGCAATAGTAATCTTGGTTTTAATGTCTATCAGAGCGTGGAAAAACAAGGACAAGTATGATCCACAGAATACATCAACGGCTTGATCAAGAGAACGGAATATATAAAGTGACAAAATTTCCTAGGCCCAAACACTGCACGAAATTCTTCAATAGTAATTTTCAAAATAAAATCGTTTTTGGCTTCAATGTAGTTCATCAGTGGCAGCGAGAACATGAGATCTTCATAAGATTCAAAGGATGCTTTGGCTGACAGATAATGGTGGCTTAGATTGTCTTCCTAAAGCACATTCAGGATTCATCATAAATTGGACGTTTAAGTACTAATAAGCAACTACAAGTTTGAATTTCTAAAAATCAGTCCTCTACTTCTCAGTCATTGAACATATCGTTCAGCTTGGCCACTTTGCAGTTGAGATATAAAGTATATTCTCCAATCATGTTGCTTCTTTTAAAAACACAGTAATCTTAACCTAGTTACTAGTATATCATTTTTTCAGTCAATTTCAGCTTCAGCCACCTGCAACTATCAGTATCTCCCATTTTTTACCTTGGTCTGACAAAAGCATCATATCTTGCTGGGCATTAAACAAATTAGAAAGATATTCTGATCTCTCATTACAACTCCGATGAACAGAACTAAATAGATCTCATATTTTTCCCTCCTGTTTGAAAAAGAAAAGAAAAAAAAAAAAAAAAAAGACTGACTAATCCATGTTGAGAACTTGGATGGCCTTTGACATTGTTATTCCGTTTGCATTTCCCTACTAGAGAAAAAGAAAACTCCCACATAAACAGACATACAATTTATCAGTCATTACAGTCAGAGTGATGCCAAATATCTAAATTCTATAGCCTGTGAGTCTGCCATCAGACCATCAGTCAACGAACTCCATTGGAATTTGGAATAACAAAACTACCATTTTAACAGCAGTTAAGTTGAAAAAGATTGATTCACTTCTTATAAAGGTAAAGAGTAAATCACCTGAAAATCCATCTCTTCATGCAGATAAGCCAAACCCCGAGCAGTGTCTTGGGCAATTTTTAATCTAGCCATCCATGGCAGTGGAGATGCTACCCGGGCCAATAGATGGTCTTCTAAGCTTTTGTTACGCATAAGCTCATACACTAGAAGCCGTTGAATCCCTCTTTCATCATCTTCTGCACAATATCCCACTAATGTGACGAGATTAGGGTGCTTGACTACACCCAAGAAGTTCACCTCATTAATCCACTCCTTGTGCCCCTGAATACTAGAATGCAAAATAATACAACCCATCAGATAACCGTAAAATATCACTACTACAATGGGGGAGATGCTCTCATAATAGATCAAACATGCAAAATAGCATTTTATAATTTCCATGGAGAAAACAAGAGATCAGTCTAACAAGCTGAGGACAACCCACTTCTAGGCTGATAACAAAAATGAGTGGTTTTGTGAAGCTATTTAATGGCTCTGTAACCTCAAAAAATGGCAAATGCCTTGCAATTGCAAGATTCAATTGTTGCCAAAGACTTGAAAGCAGTCGGCATGGGCAGTTACACATGTTTCTATAAAAGATAAAACGAGATTGAAAGCATAATTGCATAGCAAAGATGACCCAAAACAAGAACCTTCATTCACAAGATAGTTCAGACATTAACAAGCTCAAATCATACTGGCTATAGAAACTAAACAGCTGTGCTAATAATATCTCCACAGGCATGCTGTCACCTACTAAAAACAGCATGCTGGACAAATCTAATCTGTAAAAATGCCTCAGCGCCGAAAAGGAAACAAAAAAAAATCACATTAAGACCCTTTAAACCCACTGTATTTGGTTCTATCCTCGTCTATTGAAAGATTATCAATGTCCGCTCAATGTTTAATCAAGCATCCCATATCTACAAGCAAGAGGCAATATGAACCGATCTATTCTACGAACTTGCTGCAGCAACAAATAGGAAGTATAAATTGTCTTGCTTGGACTGTTTAAAGCCACTACACTTCTATCCTCGTCAATCGAAATTCACTAGCTTATTCAATGGAGTATATTCCGATCCGAGTTTAATTTAAGCTTCCCATTAACAGATCAAAGCATATGATTCTCAACTCAAAAACCAACCATCTTAGACTAACAATCAAAGTGGCCGTCGGCCCCTTATACTGAAGCACTCTAAACAAAGCTCAAAGTATAAAAGTACACACACAAAATGTGCCAATGCTATTTTTTCTCGAATTTCTAAATTGCGCTTTGCCATGGATGTACTCATCTCCACAGTTGGGAACCACGTAAAATCTCTATGTCCAGGGGCGGTCCCAAGGGAGTGCAAGGGGCTGCTGCACAACTTCGAATATTCTAGCTCATTATACTATTTTTCAGGTTAATTAAGAAAAATTCTATGAAATTGGCCCCTGTTAGTCCCTCGAGCAAAAACAAATTCTTAAAATAGATATACGTATGGGGTAAAAATCCCTAAAATTTCAAGTTATCAATTATTTTTTAAGGTTGCGTGCTTAAAATTGAACGGTGCCTATGCACATAGGCACAATATCGTCTCTTCTTGGACAATCACATGTCACGATATACTTATAAAACTTTTTTATTTTTTTTGTTATCAATATGAAAATACAGTGATTCGGACCCTGCTAGAGACAAATTCTGCGTCCGCCGCACCACTGTCTATGTCTTTTGTTCTTTGTTGTTTCTTTTTCTTGATTGTTCTTAGAGAGTATGTTTGTTCGTTTGGCCTTTCTTAACAGGAATCGATACAACATATGTTCATATCCAAAAGCACAGGACAATAAACAAAGAGCATGCCTGGAAGCCATTGCGATCGAGCTGTTTGATAGCCACATCGATCTTCTCCGAGCTCGAGTCAGGACCGTTACCGCATTCAGAAACCGTAACAACACCTCTGTAGACACAGCCAAACCCTCCCTCCCCGACGATGAGGCCCCGGCTGAACCCTTTGGTGGCCGTTTTCAACTCGGCGAAGGTGAACACCCTCAGGTCATTGGCCCTGCGGCGCTGAGTCAGGAACTCGAGCGAGTCGCGGGAGTCGGAGTCGAACTCGGACCGCCTCGCGTCGAGTGCGCTGGACGCCATGCTGAGGGAGCGCGCCCACGTCGACACCTTCGACGTGGTCCTCGAAACGACGCCGCCGCCGTCGCGGCCCTCTTTCTCTCCGTTCGTGAAGTGGAAGCACTTCATCGGGAAATGGGAATGGCCCGAATGGGCGAGGGTTTAGAGGGTGTACAGAGAGAGAGAGAGAGAGAATGTGGGTTGAATATTACTCTACATTACGGAGTTGAGGGGATCAACGAACTCGGGGTTTGTGAAGGTAGATTAGCAGTTGTTGTTGTTTAACGTAATCAGAAGGCGACATGATGTTATTTTAAATTTTAATTGGTGAGAGAGAGAGAGAGGGAGAGAGAGTCACGAGGAGGAGAGAGAGAGTCACGAGACCATGGTGCGTTCCGGATATGCAGTAAAAGAAAATTCAGAATTTTTTTTTTTTGAATTTATATATTATGAAAATGAAAAATAATATTTAAATTTTTTGCATTGTTTAAAAGATCTCAAATAAGATTCATATTAGTAAAAAAATTATTTGCGTAAATAAATAATTTTTGAGTTTGAAAAAACATTTCTTTTTCTAAAGTTCTTTTTACTGAGAATCTGGAACGGAGGCTGCAATAAGAGGGGAAGGATGAGACCCACGTACGTAGCATGGGACAAATTACACCGGAACAAAAGATCCCCTCCATGGGCTCGTTTGCCGCCAGGTACAAGGTTTTGAAAAATCTTTCAATACTCTGAGTATAGATTCTCTCTCCTCACATAACATGTGGGGCTTATACGGAACATACATATAAATTCCACGTGTTATGTGAGAGAATGATGTATACACTGAGAATATGAATAATTACCCCAAGGTTTTGGTCCTTCTGTGTGAATTAAGGAGGGGATGAGAGGTAGATATCGTAAATGAGGATTAGTTAAGGAAGAAGATTAACTAATAAACTTGGTTTGTGTGGTAGCTAATATGGGTGGGCATGGGTTAAGTGAATAAAAAGACCACTTGGTTGTTCTTATCAAACTATTGTGTTGACTATTGAGAGAATATCAAAGAATTTTTTTTTGATGGGTTCGTTTGGCGTTCTAATACAACAAATGCAAAAGTAGCTAAAGAAATGATCAGATGAAGAAAGTCGCTGGGCAACTATAGTATGTTAGTATTCTGAAAATTTAAATTTGCAACCTGGACAGAATGGGGAATGAAATTTTTCATGTTTCATTTGTTGGATGGTTTATTTTGTAAATTTAATTTATCTATTGTTCATTATGAAAAATATTCATAAAAAAATAGGATTAAAACTTAGGTAAAACTAATTGGGCGTCCATATCCCTCCACACAAAATATGTTCCTCATGGATAAATAAATGGTCAGACTATTGCATTACTATTTATTTCTCTTCTAAAATACATTTTCTTGACCAAAACATATATCGATATTTCTTCAATCTATTTTTTTAAATTACATGAATGATAAGCGCATTAAGACTTATTAAAATTGATCTAAACGTTAAATAAAATTGTGACGAATTTTATTTTGCATCTCGCAAGAAAACAAATATATCACGTTTTTAACAGCGTTACCCAAGTAAGGATTTTATATTTGTTGTTGCCAAAGGAGATTACTTGTTCAAGTCAAGACAAAATCAGTCACAATCAGTGTTTCTTTGCTTCCTAAAATATTTCCTCAAAAGACGACATTTAGGAAACAAGAATGCCTTGCTTTGCTTGTTTGTGTCGCTTTCATGATTATTTTAATTACTGTGCAAAATCCAATTATATAATAATGGTGTTTGTTACAACCGAGTGCAGGCCAACATTGAAAACATCAAAGTCTTTAAGATAATTTATGTTTTTAGGAACATGTTAGAGAAATTCATTGATTAAAGCGATGAGTACAATCTACTGTGTACAATTAATACAACTGTTACAAAAACCTATTATATATAAGGGATAGATATCACGTCTAAAACCAAATGAAGGATTTGAGTCCAGCGATAAATTGATAAAACGGTCAGGTGCAAGAGCCGTGCATGCTACTTGTCGATATTCAACTGTCACGATAGTTTCACAATTGACAATGTTTCCCACAGAGATTGACCGATGCCAACCTAGCACGTCTAATGCCACTTTAGTGGCTTTTTTTGCACTTTGGGTAGAGAGCACTGCGTGCATGGTAGAGCCGTATGTAACTAGATGACTGAGAAGCGAACTACAGCGCAGAACCGATGGAGAAACAACAAAAACACACCGTAACCATGGTTATTGAACGATGAACTACTAAAAGCCAAGAAACCATCACCGTAAATACTATCCGACCCACCCCAACTAGCAGGAAACTACATCTAAAAAATAAAATAAAATTTAAGATATGGACCATATGTTGATGCGATCCCACACAATTACAAATTTAGAAACTTTTTGTTCATATTTATATCAAATTTCAACTCCAGTTTGGCGAGGCATATGATTGTCGGGTTAGGTGCCAATATTGTTGGGATGCTTCTTCCTCGTTGTGAAGCCATATTTCTCCAAATTCATTTAATCTTTGCAATGCTTCTTATGCTTCAAAGGTTAATAATTATGTTTCAAAGGTTAATAAAATCTTTTTTCTGCAGTTTTTTTTTTTTTTTGATCCGCCTTTTCTGCTGTTCAAAAAAATAAAATCAACTCAGTATTATTATTACTATTATTTTTTTTGTTTCTATCTGTCTTTTCGGCCCCATGATGATGGGATCAATGCTGGGTCACAAAATGGAACACGGATAAAAACAGCCCGTCCCTTCCTTTATTAAGCCTGTACAATAATGGGCCTGGCAATTTTGATTGGCCTGAACTCGCCCGGGTAGGTAACAAAATCACCAAAAAGACTGGCGAAAGTCAGGGCCCCATAAATCATACTCCCCCCTGACTCCGTCCCTATTTAACGGTCTTTTTTTCTACTTTAATTGAATAAAAAATTGAGTTATATTTTTAAAACGGTGATAAATTTTTTATGTAATGTGGATAGCTCGATCAATTAGTTTTATTAGATAATGTTTACAAAATCACATAAAGCATTATACATTACGAGATATAAGTAATTCATGAAAATTAAGTGACACGAACTCCCAAAAAGAAACTGTTAAATGGAGACGGATGGAGCAGTGGCAGAGACAGAATTTTGACCCGAGGGGCCGGCTTAATAGACAAAAAAATTTCAGAACGTATACTTATTATATTATAAAGTTTTTTCTTTCTAGTACATTACGTTTGTATAATGAAATGATTATAGCCTAATGCAATTAAAATATATCAATCATTTTGTTTTTTTCTTTAGACTGGTTCAACTGTCACGTGCTTATTTTTTACTTATTAAAGAAATTGAGAAATAAAAAGGTAAAATAACTGAATTTTTTTATCAAATCAAAATTATTAAGATTATAAGTAGTTATACACGAATAATTATCAATGATATTTAAAATTTGGTATATACAAACTAAAAATTTTAAAACTCGAAAATTGGGGGAGCCGGGGCCCAACGTAGCTCCACCCCTGAGAGGGAGTAGTAGTAAATAACCAACGGGTTTTACATTTGGCAATGTCCAAGTTTATCTTTGACGAACAATATCAACCCATTGATACATAACTTATGAGCAGCTCTTGCAGTTTGTCAAGGAACTTTAATAACCCTTACATAATACTCCCTCCGTCCCATTTTCATTGTCCATTATTCCTTTTTCACTTTTTTGTCTCTTGCTTATATCTTTCAATCTATAATATTTTTCATGATTTTGACATCTTTGTATTATAGAACAAATTGAAATCTATCAAATAAGATCCATATTGCATATTTTTGGAGATTCACATTGAAAGATATAAGCGATTGAAAACTGCACGAGTATCAAAAAAGGACAATGAATTTGGGACGGAGGGAGTAATTAATATAAACGAAAACAAAGAAAACGAAAATCCAGAAGAGCAGTTTGCAAACTGAAAAGCAGCCATTAGAGGATTCTTGACCCCTTGAACAAATAGCATGCAATCCGACTGAATGCAGATAGGGCTGCAAACGAGCCGAGCCGAGCCGAGTTTTAGTGTGCTCGAGCTCGGCTCGGCAAAAATATAGTTGGCTCGAGCTCGGCTCGAGCTCGTGACGAGCTGCTGAACTCGAGCTCGAGCTCGGCTCGAGAAGTATTTACAGAGCTCGAGCTCGGCTCGTTCGGCTCGTTTATGAAACAAATATAAATATATTTATTTATTTATATATATGTATGTGTATAAATATAAATAAATATAAATATATAAGTAAAATAATATATATATATATAATATAGTTGGGCTCGCGAGCCAAGTCGAGCCGAGTTTTGACTAGCTCGAGCTCGGCTCGTTTATGAAACGAGCCCAACATTCGAGCTCGAGCTCGTTCGTTTATGTCTCGAACCGAGCCGAGTCGAGCCATTATCGAGCCGAGCCTCGAGCCGCTCGCGAGCGGCTCGGATCGTTTGCACCCCTAAATGCAGACATCCATCGCACCATTATCCAAGGCCCACTTTTATACTTGCAAACCAGCCCTAACTTCTATATCGAAAAAAGATTTTATTAACCTTTGGAAATAAATTACAAAGAATAAAAGAATTCTAAGAATGAGGCATCACTATGGAGCATAAGCAACCCCACAAAGAAGGCACCCCCATCACTACGACGATCAAATGCCGCCAAGACTTAAAAGAAGAAAATAACAAATCCGTGGATAGTAAAAAACCAACGACACAAAATCCTTAAATGAAACACTTCCCCCAAAAACCCAACCATTCTTAGTATTTGTCCCGGACGAAAAAATTTTCAGTGCTGGGTGAGTACCATGTGGTGCCCACTCGGTGTATTCGAGCTGTCCATTGTGTTTTTGAATGGCTCGGATTTTGAGAGAAAAAGAAGAAGAGAGAAAGTGTTGGGGTGAGAAGAGAGGGAGAGTTTTAATCCGAACCATTTAAAAATGTATTAGACGATCTGATTGTGTTGAACAAGTACCACATGAAATATATTCATCCTGCACCGAAAAATTTCTCGTCACGGACATACACATGGGAGCATTGTGCGTGCTGTGAACCAATACACAACGCAAATATGTTTTACCCTCGTTATGGGGTCCACTATGAAACTGGGACAACCTCCCGCGTTGACCAAGTCCGAGGTCGGCGTTGACTTCTTCGGCTAGAAATTCTCCTTATAAATAATCTTGTCCTTATCTCAATTATTGTTAATTAATACTTTATTTTTTTTATAACTAGATGTCCTAACGAGTTTACGTGCACTTCAAATAATCGTGGGAGACCCATTTTGCAGAAAGTAATTTTAAGAGTCCAAAAAATACTTCGAACTGCAAAATATTCTTTACATTTTTAGTTTTGTTCTTCGAATTAGAAGTACGAAAACGTTCTTCGAAAATCAACAGATTAATAGGGTTTTTAGCCATGTAGCTTGCGTGAGGTACAAGGCTTTTAGCCACTATAATTTTGGAACAAACAAAAATAATATTTGACCGCATCGTTCTGTGTCAAAAATAAATTTTTAAAAGCTTGGAGTTAACTACTACTCCGTAGAATAGTGGTCAATACCGAGTGTCGATCTGTAAGGATAGATTGGCTAAGTTACTATAATTCAATCAATTTCTAGATTAATTCAAAAAAGTAAAGATTGATTGGTTGATTTGTTTTGAAGAGCTAATTAAACTAAAGAGCAATTTAATTAAAAGATTTAGAAATGATGGAGGAAAATATCTAAGGTTTCGAATCCACCCCGACCACGTAATAACAATATGCATAAGCTAGGTTTATTTATTCAAATCAAAAGAGATTATTGCTAGGGCTTGCAAACCCTAACGATAATCATCAAGAAAATAATCGGATTGTTAAAAGGCATAGACTATCTCATAGCATGGACCGTCTCTCAGTAGCACAATTTGGCCACCTAACGGCACGATCCATTTTACAAACATAACCTATCTCAAAACTTCAACCACAATCAGTGAAAACCATTACAAAATTAGGTATTTGAAATCTAGAATGCAAATACTCAATCGATAGAAAAAATTAAAATCAATTCATTCAATATTTTTAAAAAAATCATTCAATTAAAACAAAAAAATGATTCTTAGTCTTCCAATCAATTCGAAAAACAAACTCAAGAACCTATACATAAAAGAAGTTATTTAGCGCAGAGTTTCATCGTTCCCTAGACAAAAAATTTAGCCAGTCATAGAAATGTGCACAACTTGTTTTCTTCTATTTTGCTTTCAGCCGAATGGTCTCTGAAGCATCGTCTCGTTATGTGCCTGTATTGCTCCTTTTATATGTTGTCCCCCTCAAGGCAAACCTGGCCTTCCTCTTTGGTTAATTTAGTTGCCAGGAAAACAAAACCTTTTTTTCGCTCTGGCCCACGCTCACGATTTTCGCCAATAATAATGGAGTTAATGCACTCCTGCCTCCGGGTCCTCAGACTTCAGAGCTTAGCACATGCTACAAGCAGGCCCCTAAACTTATTAAGTGTGCACTTTAACTCATTAAAATGTTAAGTCTTTAAATGTCTACAAACATGAGAAACGCATCACTAATCTTCAAGTAACAATATAAATGGACTTAACAAGAATAAATTAGGAGACGCTAATGTAAACATTTAAGCGCCTATCAGTATTGGCACAAACGAATTTGCGGAAAGAATCAACCTCTTGATGACCTAGAGGAGGATGTTGACTTGGAAGATCTTAATGATATCAAGAAAGGCACCTCTCTCTCCTTGGAGTTTTAATTCCGAGGCTTGGCGTGTTTTGGTTTGATCTCTTGGCTTTTGGCTTGGGCTGCTTTTGCAGTTGTGTTGGATTGATGTAATGGTTTGGTGTCTCTAGTGTGCATGTTGGGTCTTGGTGTTTTCAGGCCTTTAGTTTTTGGTTTTCAGTTGACGTCTTACCTTCTTTTAGGTCTTGGGTGGCTTCTTGCCGGTGTACCTTTATTCCTTTTAATCTTTATAATCCTTTATAAAGATTCATATATTTTTTATCTTAGCAAAAAAGAAAAAGAAATATCATTTCCCCCGTACTCTCTCCAAGTTGCACTCATGTTAGATTACGATGGTGTAAGCAGGAGTCTTTTGTTGAATGCCTCAACGCCCTGTTTGATAGTTAGGTGTTGTTCCACTGAACATTTTCTAAAAGTTATAGTTTTGTTCTTATTTGAATTTTTTTCGCATTTAATTTGTTCGTTTTGCGCCAAATTTTTTTGATTTTTTGATTCGTTTTGGGTAAAAGTAAAATTTTTTACTTTCTGATTTGTCTCCACATCAAAAAGTCAAAAAAAAATTGGTGCAAAAGGAACAAACATGAAAAAATTTTCAAGTAAGGACAAAACTAAAAAAGTGAAAAAAATTGTTGGTGGAACGAGGTCTACGTAGCTCTCTCACGAGTGGGCTTGTACTACTATGAATGTAGACGTATCGAAATTAGTGTGTTATTTGAGGTCCAGATTAATAGTCCGGCTTGGAGTACGAATACCACAGAATCGGAAGTATTTGTTTGTGCCCATTCGATGCACGGGATAAGAAAAAACTAATTCGGTCCCCTGGATCAAACGGGTACAATAGATAAACTATTTTTTCCCGGTCTTGTGTTCAATACATGCTAGTATTGATCTTATTCTATATACTGAAAGACATACGTGTGTGAAAAATGAACTTAAAGTACCACGTGACAATATCCTATGAACATAGAATAATTTTTCCTCTATATTCAACCCTCACATCTCTCTCCCTCCTTCTCCCACCGTCCCACGTTTTCTCTCTCAATTATTCGCTCTCCCTCTTAAAAAAAAAATTAATTCAAACTTCTAGCAATAGTGACAACATTTTTTTAATCCATATATAAGACATCGCCATTTATGTTTATGGAGTATAAAACGCGGTGTTAGTAGCATTGCTCTTCTAGCAACCCACCGAGGGCTTTTTCTTTTTGTAGTCGAGTCCCTCCAAATAATGTATAATGACCACATAATCCATATATACCTCCCTACCATGAGAAAAATTAAAGCGCATATGAATGGAAATTCTCCTTATTATCCATTCAACTTGTGGAAAAAAGCAATGTCATTATCCATTCATACTTTTAATTAATTCAATATAAATCACATATAAGATCGATTATATACCAACTTCACTGTTAATCATTCCTTATTATCGCTCCCAAATCCTAGTTCTTATCACAAGAGTTTAATGAGAAGAAAGGATAATAATCTACATTTTTTTAATATAAATTTGCTCTAAAATTTACCACTTAGTAATTAAATTTACACATTATACAAACACTAATTCATAAATTTACAATGTATTACTTCTGGGGAGTGATTTTCGCACTCTCCAAATTATTAACCGCAAATAAACTCTCTATCGATTTTTGCACCTCCTAAAGTTAGGCTGCGTTTTTTTGGTCTTAACTTAAACTTAACTCTTTTTTTTCCCTTTTACAATTTAAATGAAAATAGGTTAAGTTCATCTATTTTTCTAAACTTAAATTTAATTGCCTAACACACACAATTACTGGAGTACAATATAAGTTAAGTTTAAAGATAGAAAATAAGTTTAATTACTAGAAGAATGGATTAAATTAAAAAATTCTCCCTCCTTCTCATATTGTTTGGACTTTTTTGATATTTGTGTCAGTTTTCAATCGCTTGTATCTTCCAACATGAATCTCTAACAATATGCAATATAGATCTTGTTTGATAGTTCTCGATTAGATCTATAATACAAAGTTTTCAAAATTATAAAAAACATCATAAATTTAGGGATATAAGAGTTTAAAAAATGGTGCGAATATCGAAAATTTTTAAACAATATGAGACGGAGGGAGTATAAGGCCAAAAGAGGTAAATTGCTACTCCCCCCTACACACACCCCACAGCCTTCTTCCGGAATTACGCCCGCTTCCCCCCCCCCCCCCCCCCAGCGCGTCTCTCGCCCTTTTCTTTCTTTCTTTTTTTCTTTCTTTCTTTGACAGTCTGTTTTTCTTTCTTTTTTTTCCTTTTCTTTTCGGTTTGGTTTTTTTTTTTCTTTCTTTCCGGTTTGGTTTTTTTTTTTCTTTCTTTCCGGTTTGAATTTTTTTCTCCTTAATAATAGGTTCAAGTTTAATTATACGCTTTGTAAAATAATTGAGAGAAAAAAAAAGAATTATAACCCTTTAGAATTAAATGATCAGAAAAATAAAATCTTCTCACCCATTCAAACGGATTGAAATTTGGAACACTTAATTTTTCAACATTTAATTTATATATTAAAAAATATGGTTAAAAAATTAAGTGCTCCAAATTTCAATCAGTTGGAACCGATAGAAAGATTTAGTTTTCTGATCATTTTATCCAAAATGGTCATAAATTAAACTTTGACTCTAGAACTCTCGTTAGCTAGTTCTAAAATATTTGGTTGTACGACTTTCTTAGGGCTAATCAACGAGAGTTCTAGAGTCAAAATTTAATTATGACCATTTAGGATAAAATGATCAGAAAAATAAAATCTTTCTATCGGTTCAAACAGATTGAAATTTAGAGTACTTAACTTTTTAACCATTTTTTTAATATATAAACTAAAGGTTGAAAAATTAAGTGTTCCAAATTTTAATCCGTTTGAATGGGTGAGAAGATTTTATTTTTCTGATAATTTAATTCTAAAGGGTCATAATTAGATTTTGATTTTAGGGCTCTCGTTGGTTAGTCCTAAGAGATATTTGATTCTACAACTTTCTTAGAGCTAATCAACGAGAGTCCTATAGTCAAAATTTAACTATGACCCTTTAAAATTAAATGATCAGGAAAATAAAATCTTCTCACCCATTCAAACGGATTAAAATTTGGAGCACTTAATTTTTTAACTATTTATTTAATTTCCATAAATACACCCATTGTATATTTAAAAATATAATTCAAGAATTAAGTGCTTTAATTTGCAATTCAGTTAAATCAGAGCAAAGATCGTTTTTTTGGTTTAAGATCTTTCAATAAACACCCTAAAACTCATTATTTAGTTTTAAGACTCTCTTAGGGTGTTCATTGAAAGGCCTTGAAGTAAAAAATTTATTACGACCATTTAGGATGAAATGATCAGAAAAATAATATCTTTGCACTGATTTAAACGGATTGAAAATTGAAACACTTATTTTCGTAACTATATTTTTTAATCTATAAAGGACAAAAAAATTAAAATAAAACAGTCGGATAAACATGATCAATTGAAATACTTTTTTTCTCTTTTACTTTACAAAGCCTAGAATTAGACTTGAACCCGCTTTCAAAAAAAAAAAAGACTTGAACCTATTATTAAAGAGAAAAAGAAAAAAAATCAGAAAGAAAAAAAATGAAAAAAAATGAAAAAAAAAACCAAATCGGAAAGAAAAGGAAAAAAGAAAAAGAAAAGTAAACTGGAAAAAGAAAGAAAGAAAGAAAAGGGAGAAAGAAAAAGGGAGAGAGAGAGAGAGAGAGGGGGAGGGGATAGTCCGGGAAAAAGGCCGGTGGGGCCAGGGGTTGTGTGTCAGGGGGAGTAGCAGCTCTCCAAAAGAACGCAGTCTAATCAACTCTACTTTTTTTTTTTTTTTTTGTGTGTGTGTAAGAAAATGAAGTGAAAGATCATAAACCTTACTGAGCCAGAAGTACAGTTGGATTAGGACTCTAGACCGGATATCATAGTGGAGCACTGTATGATTGATAGGTCAAGATTGACCATTTGCAATTGTAATTGACCGGCCTCGTACAAAAGATTCCAGGGTCAGTGCACCTCATCCCATCAGCCGCCTGATGTGTCTCATCACCACGGCCCCGTGATCTACAACTACCTAATTATTGGTGATTTTGAGCCATCAACATGCCGTACCCTCAACATATATGGAGATTACTAATCGCCCCCCTCCGTGTCAGGCACCCCTCCTGACACGGCTCCCCTTTTCCCCTTTTACCCCCACCTCTCTCTCTCTCTCACACTCATTCACTACACTCTCTCTCTTTGTTGTTTAAATACTAATAATTTTTTTTTCACATATTTATTTTTAATAAATTTTATATTTTTGAAATCTACTCAACGAAATCTATCAAACGAGTCTAATATTGATGGTGAAATAATGTAAAACGAAAAAATTATATTTTTTACGTAATTTAAACTGTTTAAAAAGGTTAAAAAATGTGTTCCAAATTTCAATATGCTTTTACGTAGTTTAATTATGATCATTTAAGGTAAAATAAAAAGAAAACTAAAATCTTTTCACCGGTTCAAACGGATTGAAATTTGAAACATTTAATTTTTTTAACTTTTTTAGACAGTTTATATATTAAAAAATATAATAAAAAATTCAAGTGTTCCAAATTTTAATCCGCTTGAACCGGTGGAAAGATTTTAGTTTCCTGATCATTTTATTCTCAATGACCATAATTAAATTTTGACTCTAGGACTCTCGTTGATAAGCCCTAAGAGATATTTGATTCTACGAGGTCAAAAATTCATTATGACTATTGAAGATAAAATGAAAAAAAAAAACAAAATCTTTCCACCGATTGAACCGGATTGAAAATCGGAACACTAAAATAATTTTAAATAAATAAAAAAGAAAAAAGATACAGAGTATAAACATTATTAATTAAAAAACAAAAAATAGGTTGTTGGTATTTTTGGAATGAAACGGATAAAAAATTAAGGTTGAAAGTTGGAAAAAAAATTAATTGCACCATTGGTTAAAAGTTGCAACTATTGGCCAGTTGGCCATTGAAGATGCAGGTAGCGTTCAAAGGTTCAAGGTGATTGATTGCTTCAAGGTAATTGTTTTTTTCTTGCAGGTGATTACTTCAAGATTGCAGGTAATTGGTTCTGCAACTTAAGCAGGTTATTGCTTCAACAATGCTTGCAGGTTATTGCTTCAAAGTTGAAGGTACATTGATAGGATTGTTGCATATTGCAACAATTCGATAGAACGTTAGCCTATATATTCACTTCTATATGCCTTGGTCTATATATTCATACTTACTCTCATTGATAAAATTTATTTAAAAAAATACGTGATTTCAACATTTTCAGTTTATATATTAAAAAATATGATTAAAAAATTAAGTATTTCAAATTACAATCCGTTTAAATATGTGGAAATATTTTATTATTCTGATCATTTTATCCTAAATAGTCATAGTTAAATTTTGGCTCTAAGGCTCTTGTTGATTAACCCTAAGAGATATTTAATTTTACAACTTTTTTAGAGTTAATCAACGAGCGTCCTATAGTCAAAATTTAAATATGACCATTCAGGATAAAATGATCAGAAAACTATAATCTTTCTACTGGTTCAAATGGATTGAAATTTGGAACACTTAATTTTTCAACCTCTTTATATTTTTAAAATTACCACAAAAATATAATTTTTTCGTTTTACATTATTTCACCATCAATATTAGGCTCGTTTGATAGGTTTCGTTGAGTAGATTTCAAAAATATAAAATTTATTTTTAAAAAATATGTGAAAAAAAAGTTATTAGTATTTATAATTTTATAAAAATATAAAATAAGAGAGAGAGAAATGCAGAGAGAGAGAGAGAGAGAGAGAAAGGGTAAAACTGGGAAATGAAAGGGTCCGGTGTCAGACCCCCCTGACACGGGGGGGGGCGATTAACACATCCCACATATATTCATCACAAATTTTTGTGCGGTACATACCCTAAATATTAGCCCCTTACAAAAACGTATTGGGGCACCACGTGTCGGTTCTAAAAAACCACCCAATAATTTTCGTAATAACACAATTATCAAACAAATTTCAACTACACTCCTCTCACATAGGAGCGTATGTGGCATTTTTATAATTTTAGGCTTCCAATCATCTTGAGCTAGCATTGGATGCATGTTGGGGCCCACACATTAGTTTTTTTGTTTTTGTTTTTGTGAGACCACCGGCCATATGGCTAATTTCAGAAGATATTACGATAGTAAGCAAGTTTATGTATGCTTTAATTTCATATGCATGCAGCCATGCAGGTTTCTTCGTTATTGCCAATGCCATGGCCAGCTTTGATCATAACCCTGTTGATGCTATTGCTAGTGGAGTACTGTTTCGGAAAAAAGTTTGATTTCAAGGGACTACCGTCTTCTGTTGATCCCAGGCCATTCTAGAAACATGGTAATTAATGAACAGTTTCCGGTCACTCGTGTAATATATTATTCAGTAATCCGGTCGGAGCACTACCACGTGATGCTCCAGACTATCATACATTTATATAGAGTCCATATACTACTCTGTAATTAGTCGTGGAACCCTACGAAAATGTATGATCTGGATGGACAAATAAAAAAAGTCATTATCGATTAGATTATTCTGAGGCTGACTGGCTAAACCAGTTAGTTGACTTACTGCTTAATGATTACTAATGAGAAAGGATGATCCAAAACTTAGACATGCATGTAATACTAAGGGTTGGCCTAGGACTTAGGTGTCTACTCCATCCTAAGGTTTCAGATTCGATTCTTCTTGTCAATAATTTTTGGAGTCATCTCATCTCACATGCAACCGTGTGGAACAACAGTGGAAGGGGCTGTAGATTAGTTTGAGATACGCGCAAACTGACCTGTTAGGACACCCCTACATTAATTGCCAAAAAATAAAGCGTAGACATGCATGCATGGCTTAATCAAATAATTAAGCCCCCAACCCAACATAGCAAACCAAGTACGAGAAGACAAATCGAATATTACGAGACAAAAGTTAAACAACCAACAACGGCAAATCTCTCGTGATTAAAAGAGAGCTAGCATCACTCATCACCTTCAACATTATTAGAAACCATATGCTCACGCTAGAATCACATATATCAAAGCTAACTAAGAATTGGCTTCGAATTAATTATATCCGTCAATCTCTTCTTTTTCAGTTCGACGTACTCCAGCAAGTGAGTGGTTTCTCTTTGGTCAAGAAGACGTCCACTACACTTTTTTTACATTGAGAATTTGACCGATCGAAGTGGATTCCATAACATTTTAGACCAATTCTTCCTAGATTTTTAATGACCTGTTCGTAAAGTGAAAAATTAATTAGTACTTAAAAATAAGAACTTTAGTAGAACGGGGCGTTACCTCGCGGGTTCATTCTTGCTTACAAATGAATTATACTGTATTGAACAACATCCAACCGCGGACTGATGGGGAAACAAAAAATATTCGAACTGGACAAACGCTTGACCCTATGCTTCTTGAATAATGTTGTTACCTGTGTGTTGCTGTACTAGTTGAAATACAGGTATACATATCTGGAAATCGGATTGCAAAAAAAAATAAAAGAATTCGGTTCTATCAAAATACAGTATGATAGTAATATCACGCCCAGTTCCTGATGCAAATGAGGTCAGTTTTGTTCAATCTTGCTTTGGATAAGGGTAACTTTACTCAAGAGCTATGTTGTGGGCCTTTATTTGATGGTCATAAACTTTTTTATTTATCACCATTTTGTTAGGAGATAAGTGGCGGCAGAGCTATGGGGTTTGCGTGCGTGATGGCCTTCAATTAGCGGATAGATTTCGCCGCCTGAACCTTGAAATTGAGATAGACTCGATGGTTATGGTTACATTACTTGCTAAACCATGTGATGATACCCATCAACTTAGCGCATTATTGAACAATTGCAGGTACCTTTTGCAGAAGTTGGGAGTAACGGAGGTGATGCATAGCTACCGCAAAGGGAATGGTTGTACTGACCGATTGGCAAACTTGGGGTTCCAAATGGATGCTGGTTTTCATTTATTAGAAATTATGCCTACTGTTATTTCTTTTCAATTAAAGACAGATGCCCAAGGGGTTGTTTACTCTAGACTTATGTATGTTTCTTCTAATTAATGATATTATTCTCCATTTCACCCAATAAAAAAAAAAAGTAAGATAACGCAAAATAAAAAATCCAATCGAATATTCGATAAGCTCTTGGTAGAAAAATCCAAACTTAGGTATAGAACTATATAGAGCAAAATTGAATTTTTTTCAACTAAATTTTTCATGGATTTAAAAATTGGCCATTACGTGATGTAACTGCCTATACGTAACTTTTTTGGCCTTTCGAAACTATTACACGCCAATATACTGATGGCAGGGAAAATCGCATACACATCGGCCGGTTTCCGTTACTGATGGCCTTGGTGCTAACAAGTTAGTACTATAACAGGATAAAAAAAACGAGTTACTATAACTCATATATAGGAAATGAGTGGTCTCGATTACCCATACAACTAACCTCAGTTAATTGCATTGCTTCAAGAAATTAGCAAGATCTATCGAGATACAACATACTTGCGCATATTAGCAGTACATTTAGTATTACGGTGGTAGCGCGGCTGTCGCTGACGGGGGCCAGACTATATTATGCCGGAAGTTGACGGACCTCGAAAAAGGAGCGGTTCTTCACAACGATATCGTACATGTGGATAGGCTTGAAGTCGGCGAAGCTTTTCGGGAGAGAGATGAGGTCCGTGGAGTCATCTGACCGGTGGAACTGGAGGAGGTGGTCCGAGCTGTGAGGGTTGTGGTAAGGGGTCCAGCCGAGCTCAGCCAGCCGCTGGTGGAGGTCGTCGTAGGAGTGGATCGCATGGTTGGACGGGAGGTAGACCAGGACCCGGGGGCGTGCACCGGGTGCGGTGGCGGTCCCCGGGTGGGGTGAAGGGTCTCTCTGCTCGAAGGACTCGCGGGTCGGGTTGGTGATCAGTCGAGCCACGCCCTTGTTGTTGAATACCCACACGCCGGACATCTAGAGAGAGACAGAGAGAGATCTAGAGGAGTGCAGACGTAGAATCGCCAGTTCAGAGTGCTGTCATGTTGCTAAAAAACCGTGTACGTAGAAATTCAAACAAAAGAGTAATTATTCAATGGTTTTGTAGGTGGTGTTCCGGTTTCTAAAAAAAGTACTTTTTGGAAAAGGAAGGTAATTTCAAGCTCAAAAATCATGTATTTACCCAAACAATTTTCCTACCAATATGGATCTTGTTTGATAGATTTCATCGAGATCTTTTATACGGTGCAAAAAAAATCAAAAAATTATTTTTTATTTTCATTATATTTGAGTTTGAAAATTGAAGAAAAAGAACTTTTTCAAAAAGAAGGCTTAGCGGAACACCCCTAGTATCGCAATGTAACGTGCGAGGCCCAAAGAAATATATGATAGAAAAAGGTGTTGGAGCACAATACGACGGTGGCGGTGCAGAACAAATTTTTCTATGTAAAATTGTTTATTTGTTACCGAGCAAATACAAGCTAATTGACTTAATTTACCAAAAAAAAGGAAAATAAGTACAAGCTCATTAATTGGAGATGATTTAAACTGAATTAATTTCGTATAGAGCATCAAGTATTTTTTTGGGGTGTTTTGTGATTTTTTTGTGTGTGTGTGAAAAATATCATGGATTAAGTATCCATTCTGATGAGAGAGATTAGATAATAAGTCAAAAAAATATGCACTTTCCGTTAAAAAGTTTAGTAAAAACCAAAAGAAAGTTGTAATTTTTTATCTCATTCTTATTTTAGCAAATTTTATTTTCAAAAGTTTTGTAATAATTTTGTACAATTTAAATTTAACTCATCAATTAAAAAACAATTAAGGAAATTTAAAAAATTGAAAAAATTAAAAAAAAGAGACAATTGTTATAATTTAAACTCACCCTTAGAGCAAGTACATCAATGGTTTGTCAAATTGGCCTGTGAACAGTGCTTAAATGTATTTTTGCTGCCTTCTTTTGACTAAAACACCACACCAATGCTTCTGTATTAATACTCTTCATCTATTAAAATATGATAAAATATGACATTTATAGTATTATAAAATAAATGCAAGGACAGAAGGGAAGAGAGAGAGCATGTCAGTTGTGTAAAACAATAATAAAGTAAACATACATAATGAACAGTGCTTAGTTATTTCTACCGAACCATTTTAGAAAATGCATTTTACCTCTTCGTTTTGCTAATCTGCTGCATTGCACTTTTTTGGCTCTACTTCTCTACTTTACCTAAACTTATGCATATACCTGCTCTGATGTTGATGCTCTTAGTCTGGGTTTTTCCCTAAAAATTGTTTATAGTTTAAAGACTTTGAACATGCTATTTCCATTGGATGGATTTTTAGTTGATGTATGTGATCAAGAGAATGACATATCATATCTCAAAATTTCTCTATTTTTGTGAACTTTAGCACAATAGGGGAAACCCAACCTAGCTTAGTCAAGGTGGATATATATGATCTTCAGATGCATAATCTTATACATAAATAATATGAAACAAAATATTAATATTTTCTTTCTTTTGTACTTGCACTCCTTTTAATCCTCTTGCATATAAATTTACAACTATCATTTTTTTTTCATGCATAAAAAAATAGACCTGAAAGGATAATATTATACTCCCTCTATCCCACAATGTTGGTACTCTATTCCATGTTGGGATGTCCCAAAATATTACTAGTTCATTTTGAAAAATCAACTAAAAAGTGTCTTGATTTCCAAAATTTATCCTTTGTAAAAAATTTAAAATAACATTATTAGTAGGTTTCAAAAGGTGATATTGAAAATCAAAAAGGTCATTTGACAGGTGGATAAAAAAAAGAGTCATTTTATAGGGGAATATGCATTAAATGCTCGTCTTCGAAGGACGGACGGAGGGATAATTACATGTAAAAAACAGAAAAATACTACCTTCGTCCCAATTTACTTGTCACTTTTTGGAGTTCGTACCACTTTTCAATTGATTATATCTTGTAATTTATAATATTTTAGGTGATTTTGAAAACATTGTATTATAGAACAAATCGAGATCTATCAAACAAGATCCATAGTGGATATAAAATTCATTACCAATTTAAAGATATAACTAATTCTTTTTTCCGGTTGAAATAGAACTGTGACAAGTAAATTGGGACAGAGGGAGTACTAGTAGTTCGTTGGAGAGAGAGAGCGCAACTACATCCAAAAGAGTATTGAGGGCCAAGACCAACTACGTCCAAAATCTAGTTTAGATCCAGTCCATGAGCCTACCATATTGGAAAAATGATGGTCAATGATTTATTTTGATAATTAATATCTGTAAAGAATATTTTTAGCATTAACAAATGTTCTTAATTTGTTATTGACGGGTATTAATTATCAAAAACACAAACATGTCTTGAGTCGTCATTTTTCCTAACATAATTTGATTTTGAACTAAGAGCTTGGACTCTGACCTGGGCCTAAGCTGTTGACTTTCTGTCTCTTAACCAGTTTTAATTACAGAAGTGGAAATAAGCTTCCTGGTTGACACTCTCTTCTACGTGACATTTCTCAATAAAATTTATTTTCTTCTTGTCTTTTCTTTATCCCTTCACTGAACAAAATTCAATAACTTAAGCATAAGAGGTCCAATTATGTATCTTTAAAACTTCGTGCATCGCTGGGGCTATCTTTAAAGATTTTTGCTAAATCTCGAGCGTATTTAGAACTCCTTCCATCTCTTATTGGTTGTTCTTCTTGAAAATTGTGTTATTTTTTGGGATAAAAAAATACTTTTTTTTTACGCGTGATGTTTTGAATTTTTTTGCAATCTAAAGAAATTGCTAGAATTTTTTTTATTTTTTCGATTCGTCTCATCCATATTCCAAAAAAAAATTGACGCAAAACTAATCAACGCCAAAAAAAATTGAATAAAAACAAAAAGTGCTGGAACTTTTGCTTAACAGAACTATACCTAAGTTTTGAGCTATTTTTTGGGAAATGATATTGCCGCACCCTTTTTTGATAATGCCACACCCTGCAAGTGTATTTTTTTCACCAAAAAAATACACTTGCAGAGTGTGGCATTATCAAAAAAGGGTGTGACAAAATCACTACCCTATTTTTTTTAGAAAAACTTCTTTACGAAGGGTACCATAAAGGAGTTTTACAGAAGTGAATCGCGACCATCCAAAATTTTGGATAGTCCGGATGTTAATAAAAATTTTCTAGAATTTAGGATTTTGGGTTTTCCAATGAAACTTTTCCGGGGTTTAGGTTTTTCAAACCGTCAGAGTTGCAATTCGTCTTTGCTATAAAGAGCTTATTCACGGCCCACGGTAATAAGTCTATCTCGCTAATGGAAGTGAATCTTTTTGAACAGTCCAGATTGATACTTTTCCGGAAAAGCGTTAGGTGCCGTTCCGTTTTCTTTTTAAACCTTCTTGTTCAAAAAGAAGGTAATTTCAAGCTCGAATATAATGAAAATGAAAAATAATTTTTTAATTTTTTTTGCACCGTTTAAAAGATCTCAATGAGACCTATGAAACAATATCCATATTGGTAATTACCTTCATTTTTTAAAAGATACTTTTTTTTTTGTGTGGAGAAAATGGAACAGAGCCTTAAATCTGCTATAGTTACTGCTATTTTGGCTCGCTGCACCGAGTATACATACATATTTGTGTCTGTTCTCAAGCCCTATATCGATCGTACAAATCCCGACTCTAACTTCGACTCGATTCTGTTTGTTTTTCTTTTCTTTCTTCTTTCCCTCCTCGATTCGATTGAGGTTATTTCTTCCAGAGTGGTCGCTGTTTCGCAGTTGTTGCGTACTCTTTGTAATAAAATATCATTTCACTATTTTATCCACTGCCTCTGTATAAATAATCTCGTTCCGTTTTGATTAGAATGTTGAGTCCGTCTGCGAGGAGATTGACTGGGGAGGAGCAAGAAAGAAGACGCAGGAAACATCAACGCCGAATAGCTCGACTGGGGGAGAAGAGAGCGGAAGAGGAAACGGAAGGAAGATGATGAACGAGACGCACGTCTGTTTAAGCGAATGGCCGAGATGAGTAAAGTTACGGTTACACAGATGCTGGAGTACGGTCTTCGAGAGCAGGGTACGTACATACGGGAAGGATTCTATTTAGTCTGATTATTATTTTTTTGGTCAGCAAATAATTTCTTTAATTTTTAGCCCTTGACGAGCACAACAAAAACAAGGTATGTGTGTGCGTGCTTGAGCTTTTGTTGGTTCATTTAATTCTTCATTCCTCACCTATTTGATCAATTCCTCTTTCTTTGTATTTGGATTGATTTCTCTCCAAAGTTGTAGAGTACAAACTCCCAGTTTGTGAAGGTCCTCAAGGCAAACATCGCTGGTAATTATAGTCGGCTCTACTATTTTACCTTTGAAGTCAAGGATATGGCTCGTTCTGGTTCTCCCACTCTCAACTTCCAGGCTACTGTCAAAACTTTCACGGGTCAGAGAACTGTCTTGTGTAGCGCGCCTGAACTGTAATCCTATTTTCTTCAAGGTACAATATTGTTTCTTCGTTTTATGTGCTTATACTATTATATTTGTTTATACTGCTCTTGGATTGCTGATTGTCTTGTGCACAATGTTGCCTTCTCAATACAGTAAATTTGTGATTCAAAGTGACCCCGTGAAATTTTTCCTGTTTGTTTCTCTGGTGTCTCCTCTCCTTGGATGTATAAAGCACCTTAAAGTTGCATTTTCATTACCTTTTTCAGACTTTCTATTCAGTTTTACATCTATTAATGTATAATTTTTACACAATGTTAAAAGTTAAAACTACATGGTTCTATTGTTGTTGTTGTTAAAAGTTAAAACTACATGATTTATCTACTTTTTGGTCCTCGGAAAGTATAGTCGGTTTCAAAATCGTCCTTGCATTTTTAATCATATCAATCTCCTCCATATACTATGTCAGTTGTCAATGTCACCCCATCCATTAGCTGATGAAATATGCTAACGTGGATGAAGTTAGCTTATGTGGAGGTTACGTAGAGCCAACATGTATAACATTAGAATAACTAAGTGGAAAAAAGTGTTTTACCTCCCTCAATGAGCTAAAAGACTAGGGAAAAAAATCACAAATTCTCACATTTCTAAATCTCTATAAAAAACAAAAGAGAACAAATCCTTGTTTTGCTGGTTCTCTATTTCCCCGATTATAAGAAAAAGGGTTCTCCACCTCCATTCCTTGACTCTTGATTTCGTCTACGCTGAGATCCAAATCTGCTTCTGAGGTTTGCCAAAGATTTAGATTAGGACAAATTATCCTTAGAACATGAAGTGATTTTTTGGCCCGAAATTGGTCGTGAGTGGATGACCCACACGATGAGAAGGCATCCATACCATTCAATGTCCATCATTAGGTTCCTCTAATGTCTCTTGTTCGAGTTTGTAGGTCGGACCCACAGTTATTGGCTGACACCCAAATCTTCCTGTTCAAAGAAAATCTTACCGCCGGCAGGTATGTAATCAACGATGGTAGTGTTGGTGGAGGTGCATGATGAATGGAGGGTGGTCAGCCCAAAAGGAATATACGAGCCCATTTTAGTTCATGCAGTTTGTCATGATCATGTCACCCTACCTGCCCTAATGTCAAGACTGAACTAGGAATCTAATGTAGTGTCTCTGGTTCATCATGGTCTCGTTGGAGGGAGGGAACCCCCTTGACGCAACAAAATTCCCTCTGTTCGATCTCCTTAGTTTCTGGTTCTCTCCTCTTGCTCTGCTTCTTCTTCTCTGATCCCCTCTCTCTTCATTGAATCCCCCCTCTGTTCGATCTGTGAACCCTGCCATGTCCATGTGTAATGAACCACAAATAGGCGTAACGAGTAGACGCAAGAAGGTTAGGAGCCTGGAAGCTTTTTTTGTTTGCAAGAGGTGAGCTTTCACAAGTATTTGGGTCATTGTGAGTCATGATCTTTCCAGGGGAATAGTGATGGGCAGTATGATGGGTTTATATTACTATAAATTTGGATGTGATCTCATTTTATTGCTGTTTATCTTCCTATGAATTTTAAAGCTGATCGCCAAATGAAAGTCATTTAATCCTAATATCTTATTGTCTTTTGCTTGAGAAAGGCATAAACTGATCTAAACATTACCATTCTGAATGGTATTCTTCAACTTATGGATATTTAGTGGCAAGTTCCAGGCGTTGACCCTTAGAGGCATCTACAGAGTACAAAGCATGGCTGGTTCAAAGGACACACGTCACATAACTTATATGTACTGGGTACATATTGTAAGCTGGTGCTTTGCTTGGTACTTGTGCTTGCGTATCTGGCACGTGATACACGTACCGAGTTCCTTTTCTTTGTACTTGCCACATCACTTATCCACTATGCACTGAAGCCATACTTCTGCAATAGGTAGCAAGCTGTTGCCTATCACCAAAAAAAAAGATAGCAAGCTGTTGAAATTAAAATTTGGTTTATAGGTCTTTTGCGGAATGCCATTAAATCCTGGTTTGTTCCTTAACTACAAAATGTGGATTGTAGGTTGGATCCAACTAAACTGCACTATATTACCAAGTTTTGTTTTTGGCATTCCAGTTGTGTTAATTGTGTATGATGCATTACGCCTGATTACAACAGATTTTTTTGCGGACGTATGCTGCACCCATAAACTCACCTTTTGCTTTTTGAAAATTAGTTAAACAGCTGATATTCACCAAAGAGCTTTCTAATTTGGTCACAGTTCATCCCCTCCTCTCTTTTTTTTAGTAAACCAAAATCTACATTTTTTGCCGGGCGGGGGGGGGGGGGGGCGGGGTGGGGGTGGTGTTAATATTAATTTCCTTGCCTGCTTCATTTGAATATTGGCAAGACAATGATTAAATTCAGTTTAATTGGGAATAGCTATTTGTCACCGTTCTCTGTTCACTCATTCTGTTATCGGCCAACATTGATGTATGCTCAAAAGGATCTATGCTACCTGGAGTAGAATCAGTAGATTGTTCAGTAAGATCAATGCTGGACAATAGGATTTATATTTCTTCCTTTTGTTTCCTTTCTGCCAGTAAGCATTTGCTTAGAAGATTGGAGACAGTTTGCTGATCCCTTCGGCCTTCGCCACTAGTATATTGAATTTTGCACTACGCATCATAGGCCATTGTCTTGGCAGACTATTGACGAGACACTTTAGGAGAACATCAATATGTGATCCCGGTGAGCGGTGATTAAAATGTGCCAACTCACTTTCTATGGTTCCCACTTCCTATCCTCTAAATTTCTCCTTATGATAAGTTCGTGTTGCATACAGTTTGATTAAAACCTGTACTTGGAGCTGAGTGGTTATAGGGTTTGTATGCAACAAAATCTAATGTTGCTTGTTAACCCTTCATTCTTGTGCTATTTTCAGGTTATGGGGAGATTCGTATTAGGAGTATGCTTACGAAGACTGAGGTTTATTTTGATGA
This sequence comes from Rhododendron kiyosumense, assembly GCA_019656275.1. Taxonomy (NCBI): domain Eukaryota; kingdom Viridiplantae; phylum Streptophyta; class Magnoliopsida; order Ericales; family Ericaceae; genus Rhododendron; species Rhododendron kiyosumense. The sequence continues at coordinate 267,739 of BPLS01000187.1, forward strand.
GGTTTATTTTGATGAGATTTGGGTGAAATGTAATTTCTGCTATCTTTACCTTTTGTATATGCGATTCCGTTGCTGGTAGTCTGGTACGCTTAGGGTGGTTGGTGATTCCAAACTAATGGTAAACTACGCAAATGACTGGATACTCTGTTAGTATCAGTATCTGGTGTTCAATAATATGCTGTCATGCAGTGAGTTTCGATGGGTCATTTATTTGTGCATGCGTAACTTACGGTGGCTCTTGCGAACATCAATATCTTTCTATACGGCACAAATCTATGGTTTTTTGTGAAGCTGTGTATTATGGATGTTCCATTTTTCTTATCTAGGCTAATGGTATGACAATGAATGGAATTACGTCAGTTGAATTTAAACTTTAAAAAAAAAAAAAACAGAAAATGGAATTTCGTCATTAAGATGAGAACGTGACAATGCGTGCTGTCCTGGAAAAAAAAGATTGAGTATAAATTCTGTTTGGTATTATGAATGTGGGTCTTTTTTGTCGCTTGAAATGTAAATGCTGATATGATAACAGACGGAGTATTTAAGAAAAATAAAGAAAAACCTTGTGTGGGTGTAAGTTCTAGTAATGTTTTCTTAGTTCAAGCCCAAACAAAGGAAGAAAAAGCTTCGATAAATCTTTAAACTATTTTTGTTCGATTTTGAAAGATGATCTATCTTACACAATGCATCCGTGAAATTTTGGCAATCCATTCCGCTAAGGGAAATAATTACTTATGTTTTGAATTAAAAGTAATGTCTTGTAAGAGAATGATCTGTCTTATAAAACGAAAAAATATGTACTTAATAAATAAGAACTTTAACGAAACGGGACCTTGAGTATAAAACCATATATATTACGCCTGTTATAGTTTTGTTGTAGCTCTAATGGATAGTTTTGCGGCTCTAGGTTCCAATACTGGGACAAGTCACATCACAAATCCGATGGGTCAAAGTGGAATATGCCTGGAGAATGAACCCTATTTTCAATTTATGTTCTTACTCGGTTACTTGGTAAAATTTGGAGAATAAAGTTTTTGACTCTCATATAAAAAAAAAAAATGTTTTGGGCTCCAAGCATCTCTAAGGCCCCGTTCAGTTGCCAGGAAAGTACAAGAAATGATGGGAAAATCAATTTTCCCATAACTTTCCTAGTGTTCAGTTGGCAGGAAAATTATAGGACTTACCAATTTAAGTTTCCTGCAGGAATTACTTTCCACTTTCCTGCAAAAGTGATCCTGCAAAAAACACAGGATTTTGTGTCGCGGGAAAAGGAAAATGAGTGAACACTCACAAAATTTTCCTAAAAGTTTCTTTTCCTGACAAATGAACAACTAAACCTTAATTTTTCTTGCAAAATTCTTTTGTCAAATGAACACTCACATGTAAATAATTTTCTTTTTCTTTTACTTCACCTCACTTCACTTTTTCTGGGAACCAATTTTTCACACAACTTTCTCGACAACTTAACGGAGCCTAATAGTATAAGCTATTTTTTTCAATTTATCTAGGTTAGTTCATTTTTTACTTGCACAGTTGCATGCTATGTCTAGTGGTGTTAATGCTTGGATTGAAACCCTCTTTTTTCTCTCATTCCAACACTTTATCTTTCATTTTCTCTCTCCAAATCAAAGCCATTTTAAAACGCAATGGACGGTTCGGATGCGTCAAGCGAGCACCATGTGGTACCCATCCGGCACTGAAAATTTTAAAAAATTGACCTCCTAGCGGAAAATTGTCTTTTGCTGGAAATTAGCCTATGTAATAAATACACTCTTGTTTTGAAACCTACTTTTAATGTGAAAAAAAAGAAATTATTCAATGTTCTTGGAATAAAGTTGAGCACGAATCTAGATCGCACGTTGATGGGTCCACCCTCAAATGTGTAGACTCCGTACCAATGTGTTATCCAGATTCACACTCGACTAGTCCCACGAGTATTGAATATCTTTCCGGGCAAAAAATTGTTTCCCCAAAAATACGAAAGATGAAAATATTTGGAAAAAACATATGGCGCCACGTTTCCTAATACGTAATACCGGCATATTCACAACTTCTGTACGGAAGGAATCTGTGTCTGCATTTGTCGTGTTCTTCCATGGCCTACAGGCATGCAAAAGGATAGCGTCGTCGTCGATCGTCGCTGTAGCACTACCACTTTCAGAACCCAACTTGTGCGTCTCGTTCCTGCCTGCAAAAATGCAGCAGCAGCAGCAGGTGCTGAAGCTGAACCTCTCTTTCTCTCTCCACAAATTAATGGTCCCATATCTGTTTTGAGCCCCCCTCTCCCTCTCTCCGCGTCTCTGGTTTTTCAACTTTCCCCTGAAAACAAGTCTCTCGATCATTCGCGTTCACCAAAAGTTGCTAGGGTTTTCCGGGTTCTACACTGACTGCCATTTTCAAGGTAATTTGAAAACAAGTCTTTCTGTCCGTTTCCTTTCTATAATTTCTTGGAAACCAAACAAGCTTCTAGAGATTATCTTTGATTACCTTTTAGACATACGACAGAGCTACTTACCTTTAGACATAAGACAGAGCTAACACTCGGCATGATTCGTAACATATTTTGATATTACTTGGTTTCGTGATACCCCTCTGTAGCTACTGAGAAAGTGCCAAGGAAAACATAGGAATCTTTAGTGGGTTATAACTGAACTTAAGCATACCAGATTGTATATTTTTCCTTTTCTGAAGCATTGGAGAAGAACCTGAGTTCGATTTAAGTGGAACATTGTTGCTTATCCGGAAATTTTAGTGAACTTGTTTAGTTTTCGTTGATGAGCACTACTATCTGTTCCTCATTACCTATATATTTGTTTAACTGGGCAATAATAACTAGTTAGCTGATTGGCTGTTCCTCACTGGGTCTTTTTATTTTGCTGAATTACAGAAATGTCTCACTCATCAGAAGAGGAAACAGATGCAAGTGATTCAGAGTTGGAGGAATACACCGAGGAGTGTTACAAGAGTTTAATGAAAAGGGGTATCAAGGTAGAATTATCGGATGGGGTGTATAGATGCTGGTATTGCCAAGGGAGGAAAAAGAGGGATTACAAATACAAGGAGCTTCTGCAGCATTGTTCTAGTTTTGAGAGCAAGAATGTGAAACAGAAAGGGAGACATTTAGCACTAGTGAGGTACATGGAAGAGCAGTTTAAGGCAAATGGGTCAATGTCCAAATCCACAACAGAGGCTATTGAGGCTCCTGTGGGAAACGATAGCACTGAGTTGTTTGTTTGGCCGTGCGTAGGGATAGTAGCAAACATCCCTGTTGAGAAAAAGGCTGGGTGCTACCTTGGGAAAAGTGGGTCAAGTCTTAGGGATAAGTTGGCTGCACTGGATTTCAATCCAGTAAGGGTTCATCCCTTATGGAACTATAAGGGCCCTTCGGTATTTGCGGTGGTGGAGTTCAATAGAGACTGGCCTGGATTTCACAACGCCATGATTTTTGAGAAATCTTACGAATCAAACCAAAAGGGCAAGAGGGATTACTTTTCAGCAAATCACATTGGAGATGAGCTATTTGGATGGGTTGCTCGCGATGAGGACTTCCACTCTAACAGTATAGTTGGTGAACATCTCCGGAAGACTGGCGATCTGAAAAGTATTTCTGAAATTGAAGCTGAGTGTAAGCGGAAAAATACAAAGCTTTTGACGAATTTGACTAACACGATCGAGGTAAAGAATAAGCGGCTTAAGGAAATTGAGTGCAAATACAACGGAACTTTAACGTCACTGAGTGAGTGGATGAGTGAGAAAGATAAGATGCACAAAGCTTACATTGAAGGTTAGTATGCTACAGTTCATTTGTTGTTCGATTATCATTCCAAAAGATTTTTAATTGACAGTAGATGTTTTTATCCCCATTTGATGCTTAATAGAGATAACAAAGATGCAGCAGAAAGCGCGCAGCCAACTTGAAAATATTTTGGAGGACCATGAACGTATTAACAATCAAATTGAATTGCAGAGCAAAGAGCTTGTGCAGCGTGAGAAAGAACTGGAGAAACGGGAGGCCCGAAATGAAGATGAGAGGAGGAAGCTCGACTTGGAGAAGAAAATGGTACTTAAATTTTCCTTCTTGTAAATGGTTCTCACTCTAGAATAGGATAGAAGAGTAGCAATGCCCAATCTCCCACTTGATTAAAACAGACTCTGGAGTATATTCTTAGGTGCTTTTGCAAATCTTGAAAATGCTTGATATTCAACTAGCTTGTTAAGGTTGTTTAGATAAAGAAAATTATTATTGTTTGTGCCAATTTCAAACGCAACATCACGAAAAAGCATAACGGTCCCTTCCTCTTTTTGCAGGTGTGCACCTCTTCAAATTTCTTAACAGAAATAAATTTTGTTGGCCTAGTCGAAATGGGGAACTACAGATTGGTGTCAAAACTTGAAATTTAGATATACCCTTCTTCTTCTTTTTTGTTTTTTAACCTAGAAATTGCTTGAAACTTTATTATGAATGTGCTATAGCTTTTGTTTTTTGCTTGCTGGTGCACTGCAGTCTGTTGGAAATGAGCCATATTCACTGTTTGTCAACATTTGCCCACAGAATCACTAGCAGTTTGAAATCAACTATAACAAATTCCTTTTGTTTTCAGAATGAGAGAGCTACCTTGGAGCAAAAGATAGCAGATGAAAACCGTCTAAGGCTAGCAAAAGATCAAAAAGTAATATGCGCTACTTTCTGTTTTGACTTAGATCATTGAAGTGACAATTATCTGCCTGAATTTTATGATTTAATGATTCTACTACAACTTTTTCACGACAGAGAGAAAAAGAAAACCTTCATGCAAGAATTTTGGAATTACAGAAGAAAATTGATGCCAGGCAAGCCCTAGAGTTGGAGGTAGAGCGTATGAGAGGGGCAATACAAGTTATTGGACACATGGGTGAGGACCGGGATTTGGAACTGAAGAAGAAGAGGGATGCACTTCAACAAGATTTAGCAGAAAAGGAGCAAGACCTCAAAGATCTAGAATCCCTGAGTCAAGCTCTCATTATAAAGGAACGCAAAAGCAATGATGAGGTTCAACAAGCTCGCAAGGAGTTAATTAATGTGAGTAGTATTCTTGTTCATGGTTCTTATATGGACTGATATGTGATAAGAAAAGTGGGAAACCCTTTGTGAAGTAGGTTTGATGCTTAACTCTTTGTGCATTGATCATGCACTGTTTTGCTGATCTATGTTACATCAATAACAGAGAAATAAGGTAATTCACTGTGTATCTTACTTTGAAGTGATGAGCATTGTCACTTGGGAATTCTATAAATGCAACATGAAAATGGGCAGGGATGACTCTGATTGTTTGCATACCTGATTTTAGGGAAGTTAAATGCAACATGAAAGCTGAGAATTACTTGCATTCTCAATTAAACCTCCTGTATAACTTTTTGGTTTGTACAACATTACGTGTGGGAAAGTTGATTACACTTTGCCCAGCTATTGCAGCTCTACATCTGGTAACTGTCTCTGTATTTAGTAATACTGAAATAATGTGCCAGCATAGGCAATGCATTAAGCTTCCCATTCTAAAATATGTATCCAGAAAAGATGTTGAAAACAACTGATGATCCACATGCAGGGCAGTTAATGTTCTGGACTTGAGAACTAGGGGCCGATTAAAGTTTGATCTGAATAAGGTGATTTCTAATTTGGACTGCAGTTCCTTACTGTAGTGTCTGTCTTCCCCCCAAAGTGCTTGTGTTTTGGGTATGACTTGGATGTCTATATTCTCATTTGATTGAAGAGTTGTAAGAAAGTACCGTCTATGTTATTTCTTCTCAGGTGTTTTTAACAAACCAAGTTATTAAAAAGCGAATTGGCTGCTTCCGAGAGCAAGTCCTAGAGAATGGAAGGATTCAAAAAGGCGGACCTTGTGAGGCCATCTTCATAACCGTGCTGCCAAGCTATAGTAGTGTCTAATCCTCTTATCACTCCACAATTTGTAGAGATGATTTATGAGATGGTTTCTCCAGATGGAAGTAACACAAATATCTCAGTGGTTATGATCCTTATGAATCTTCTTCCTACAATAGATATGCTGTAGTTCCATTGGTAGCCCACACACAAAAATGACAAACTTATACTGTACAATTATTCCCTTTGACAGACCTTTTATTTTTCTGGCCAATAGGAAGTCATTTTTTATTACTTCCATAATTTCTGTTATTCTTCAAATTTAAATCTTGTACAATGATGCGGTAATTTTCCTATGGATTGGTAAGAAACATATTTTGCTTGCCTTAAAGGGCTGGACGGGGCAGTCATCCCAGGCTACTATTGGCATCAAGAGGATGGGCGACCTTGACAGTAAGCCATTCCAAATTGCAGCCAAGAGGAAGTATGGAAGAGAAGATGATAGTAAAGCTATGGAGCTATATTCGTTATGGGACGCTTACCTGAGGGATGCCTGCTGGCATCCCTTTAAGATCATCAGAGGAAGTGACGAGGAAGAGGTATTGCATTTTCATTCAGTAGACCATTTTAGATTTTCTTTCTGTTTCAGCCCCTGGGACAGTGCCATGTACTTTTGTAGAATGACATCTTTGCTTGACATGGCATTCTAATTTAGGATTCAGGTGACAAGTCCTCTTTATATGGGGATTCTCTCTCTTTTTATGAAGTACTGCACGTTTAACAAACGAGGGAAAATGTCGTGCGCGTGGGCTATGTGTTAGAAATGAGGAACTTGATTTAGTTTGTCTATGGGAAAGACGCAATCTAGGAACACTTTTCATGTCTCCGCAGTTTTTAATACTGAAGTATGGTACTATATTAGAAAGTGGTATGAATAGTCTTCCCTTTACCAGTTATTATTTGTTGGGGCGTGCTTTCTTGTTCGTCATTATATTTCTGTTCTCCTCTTTTCCCTTTTGACCTTGTCATTCACCTTAAGATGGCTTGAATGTAGCTGTGGGAAGTTATTGATGAAGATGACAAAAAGCTGAAAAATCTGAAGAATGAGCTTGGTGATGAAGTGTACTCTGCTGTGACAATTGCCTTGATGGAGATAAATGAGTACAATCCCAGTGGTAGGTACGTGACACCAGAAGGTTGGAATTACAAGGAAGGGAGGAAAGCAACACTACGCGAAGGGGTAGAGTATATAGTCAAGCAGTGGAGAGTGATAAAGGGAAAGAGAAGCTACTGAAGGTTTTGAGAGGTTGAGTTTTTCATTTTTCTGACATAGAGAAGAACATTGTAGCTTTTTTTTCGACAGAGAGATATAGGCTTACCAATCTGCTCTATGGGCGAGCCGCACTAGCATTTTGAAAAGTTGCAACATATTACATTAGAGAAAGGTTGAGTTTTGTCTTTTCTAGCCAAAAGATATTTTGATGGTCATACCACATGTTTTCATGACAGTTCTTTATTTCAGAATGTCATATCCATATGAAGTATTATACAAGAGAATTGGACAAGTTTGGGTTTGTGGCTGTCCATCGCTAGATTGTTGTTGTGTTGCTGAAAATGTCCTTGATTCCATTGGGATTGCTTTTGTTTGTTGCTGGCATGTTTTGGTAATTTTGGTCTTTGCAAGTTGTTGGTGGTTTTATGGCTTGTCCACGTGCTATTCCTGCTACACCGTATGTACTTCTCTGAGCTGAATTGATGAGAGTGGCTGGATTAGTGTACTTGTTGCTTGTGAACTAAGAATAGAGAATCCATGTCATATATAAAGCCTGGTTCTTTCTCTCATTTTTTCCTTGGCCTGGTTCTGCTTGTGTTCTTCTCTGGGCTGGCTTGGAGGCTGGTTTTGTGTTTGGCTTCATTTGACGCTCAGCCATTGGTGAGTTTGTTATCTATTTAGTTATGCTAGAGTGAATGGTTTGGTTTTTTTGTGATGGATGTGGTTAGATTTTTGCTTTATGTTATTGAGAAAATTGTTTGTGGGGCTTTGGTCTCCAAGCGTTGCAATGGTTTGGTCATCTTCAAATTATTCATGACATGCTTTGGTCTGTTCTGTTCTTTCGAGTGTGATTTGTTAAATGCAATTAAAGAAAAAATTGGTTCTTTATCATTGCGGGTGAAGCAATTGATCTGAAAAACAGCAATTGATGGCAACACCAGATCAGAATTAAGCCCTCATAAGTATTTTTTTCGTGCTTTCAAGTTTAGTATTTTGCATGCTATTGTGATTATCACTCTTGACTCTCGAGGATGCTTTTATGCTCTAGGATGGAACCTGGTATCACGCCATTGAAGGATGATTCATGATTGTATTAGTGTGAGGTGCTCAACTCCTGAGAAGCCCTTTGGTAGAGAGGACCAATTTGGGGTTCAATTTGTTGTGATGATGACATGTTTCTGATACATGATAAGGATGATCTTGTAGTTGGAGTATCCATGAAGTTCGATTCTGATTTACTTTTGGATGATATAAATCTGGGTTCGCCTCTATGATTTTCTAGGTAACTTCTCTCTCTCTCTCTCTCTGGGGTGCCTATTAACTGGAGTCCTTTTGGTTTATACTTCCTTAGTGTTCCTTGGGTATTTTTCAAGCATTCCAATTGTTCAATGAAAGTTATCAACCATTAATTCCATACCTTGGCTTTTGGTGGAATAATACTTCACTGCTTTTCACCTGTACGATAAATTTCCTCACTCAGTTTTCATCTAATCAAGTCATTTTTCTAAGCCCAAACAAACGGACTGCAATGAATAAGGTGTCGATAGCTTCAGGTGGATAACAGAGATGTCTGATTGAAATGGGAGGCTGTTGCTTCTGTTCTTCTAAGGGAGAGTAGGAGTGAACCGGTCACCAGCATTCTATCATGTCCGTAATATCTCTCCTTTTAAGCAAGATGTTTTATGGTGATATTCTTGCACAGATCTTCCTTATAAAAAGACGCTAGTTGAATCTAAGATACTAAAGTTCTCGAACAAAAACGTACTAAAGTTTTTAATATGAGCAGCACTCTTACAAATGGTATTGTAGGCATTCGGAAAAGAAGTACTAGTTTGTAGCGAAGAATTACTTTCCTGCTTGCTATCAATTCATTGCCTGCTGGCTAGCCACACATGGTAAGCAGATAGATCTTGTTGGTTTCATCTTGCAGCAAGAATGACGATAAAAGATGGGAGGAAGTTTCTCATAGTTGTTTAATGAATGCTGAGAAAAAAATTGCCCAAACATGAATTGGCACGTCAACCCTTAAACTAATTCATTGCTTCATATGCAATTATCCCTTGCGTTCCGGCGTTATTGATAAGTTTTGTCGTCAACTAACTTTGAAGCCTTCCTTGAGAGCTGACCATTTTGCATCGGTATTTAGAAACAAATGCCGAATTGGAAAATAAAAATAAACAACTTCATACATCTTCCAGTTACTACTTTGGAGCCTGGAACTTCCTAAATCTGCCTACGTATGTGTCTTCCAGATCCTTTATAACTGTCTGATTTCTTAAACTTGATGCAAAAAATGTATAACAACGAATAACGTAGACGTTTTAAAGATTCTGTATGATGAGGAAATCCTATTTCAGCAAGGAATTTGTATCTAATCGTTCTACAGAAAGGGAGCATTGATGCAAATACTTGCAGCTCCAAGAAGTATAAGTGGTTTCATTTTGCAGAACCAATTCATCTCCCAATAAAGATGTTTTCTTACGTGAGCATGTGTATTAACACCTTCCTCACTGAGGACTGTTTAAGCCTGCAAGGCTGCAATAATTCAATGTGCTTATTATGAAGGTGGATTTGCATCCTTACAACAATCGCAAGGATTCTCACCTATTTTCACCTCTACTTGGGTACAGACCACGAGACAGAGCTTTCAAAGAGGTGTCGGTGCAGGTGCGCAGGGTTATTATGCCCCCGCGGTTGCAGGGGGGCAATTGGGCAGCCACGGCCAACAGGCACAGCCCCACAGCCCATTCCTATCGGACCCAACCTGGACATGCACACCTACAATTACGACAATGAAGAAATGACGAGACTCAAAGCAGAGAGAGGTGGAAGGGCGGGAGGGTGGAGCTTGGAATTGAGCAGGAAACGGGCACTCGAAGAAGCCTTCAGTAGCATTTGGATTTGAGTGGATTCTATACTAGTTCATACGCTGCTTGGCTTTCTCCTTCAGATAAGAAGGTGACACATTATGGTCAGATTCCGATTAAGTATAGCAGTGGAAATTCGTTTATGTGTTGGATGGTTATCAATTATTGTCATGACCATAACCACAGAAATAAAAAGGCGAAAGTCTGCGTAATGGTACATAACCATGTGTCAATTGCATTTGGATTTTTTTTTTCCGGGCAAACAAAATGGATATGCAATTAGGTCTCACATTGTACCCATCTGGGAGTATTATTCTCGGCATCACACAGTCATCTGCAGAAGACCCCACCACACTTACAAGGGGACCGAAGTTTAGGTTCCACTAGGTTCTGTGAGCCAAAAGACTAAATTTTAACCCTACCGAGCTGCTATGAAGACTTGAATCCAAGCATTGATCGAAGAAATCCAAGTATTGACGTACTGAAAGGGGTTGTAGCACTTGAATTTGACTGGTTATCTAGTTCACATGCTGCATGGTGGCTTGCTCCTTGAGATGAGAAGGTGGAATTTTTTTGTTACATTCTTAAATGAACATTAGATATAACGTAAATGAATTTACGCTATGTATGATTACTACTACTTATTTCTTATGGGCTGTTATGTAAACACAAATAAATGAAAGAAAAGCAAGCCTTCACGAGTCTACTTTTTCCTGGATTTTCTTGTATTTTTCTGTCTCTGGGTGATATCTTTTCTTTCAATTACTATTTGATCCCAAAAAGTCACCCATTTCAGTTGCTTTCTATTCTTTTTTTAGTCCGGGGAAAATATATTTGTCGACTTGGCTTCTTTAGGACTCAACTTCTCTGCAGTTTAATCTTGATCGTTCATCTCGACAATCAATGGTTCAAATTTATTACGGTAAAACAATTTATTGGGTAAGATACTATTAACAAATCTAGACGATTGAAAAACACTCAAGAATGGTTACAATCACTTGGACAGTCCAGCTATGGATTGCAAACAAGCCATATTCTTGTTACAACTACGAAGGAAAAGATGTGATTAACAGAACTGTGGACCTTCAATAAGTGGGAGTACAATGAACAGACAAACGGTTTTTGTCATCATCCTTTTTCATTACACAGACAAGTAATGGGAATTTTGTTAAGAGAACAAAGAACGGTTTCATCCATGGGTTAAGAAAAGTGGCAAAAGAAAATTGTTTGCTTGGTATTTTCCCAATTTTAATGAAACCCATCTCTATTATCGTTTTAAATTCGCATTGTGGTTGTTCGAACAACCCCAATTTCAATGAAACCCATCTTATCTTTTTGCCACATTGAATTGCACTTGGCCAAGTGCAATTCGATGCGGAGCAATTTGATATAGCCAAGTGCAATTCGATGCGGTTAAGTGCAACTCGATGCGGCCAAGTGTAATTCGATGTGGTCAAGAGCAATTCATAGCAACCAAGTGTAATTCGATGTGGTCAAGAGCAATTCGTAGCAGCCAAGTGTAATTCGATGCAGCCTAAACCCTAAAAACGTTTTAGCCCATACCCAGTGTTACCCTAAAAACGTTTTAGCCGATACCCAATGTTACCCGGCAACTTTTTAGCAATTTTCCAGCAACTTGGTAGATGTTACTTGGCAACTTGGTTGCCATTACTCAACAACGTTTTGGCCATTACCCAACGTTACCCAGCAACTTGGTAGACGTTACCCGAACTTGGTTTTGCGTGGTTCCATTGCAAAGAGAGTGCTTGATTCTTCGACTGATTAGTCTGAAAAAAGTTGGAATTTGGAACCAAAATTGACGACTTAACGTGAGCTTATCCATGTCCTTATGCTTTTAGGCATTCTTTTTCTGATTTGTCTTTCGTGCTTGTTTTCTTGGTTCTAGGAGATCCTTACACTGACTTTTTATTTCCATTACATTTTCGAAAAGTATTTGCCATGTAAAATATTTTTACACGTTAAATGATGCTAATAACCATTCAAACAAAACCCAGATAAAAGTTCACATTCAAATGAATCGAGCTGCACGTGTCGTGGCTCGGCTAGTTAAGGCTATGTTCGATTCAGCTCATTTAGTAATTATTTAGCTAAGCTTGAGCTTGAGCTCGAGTTTTAGACTCGTTTATTAAACAAGAGGAACTCAACATTCAAAGCTCGGCTCGGCTTGTCTTATGGGCTCGACTCGTTAAGGAACTTAGTTAGGTTCGGCTTGTCTTATGGGCTCGACTCGTTAAGGAACTTAGTTAGGTTCAACAGTCAGGTTCAGCTTGTTAAGGGCTCAGCTTATCTGCAAAATGAGCCAAACTCGATATCGAGTTTTTTATCGTTTAGTAAACGAGCCCGACTCGAATCCTCCAAAGGTCAGCTCCTTTCCCGCCCTAGTTGCATAGAGAATCCAGCCAAAAAAAAAAACTCTAGTAGTTTATAGTTTTGCTGCCCAGAGGATTGTTTTTTTTTTATCATGCCCAGAGGATTGTTGATTAACGCTTATTTGCATCCATTGCTTCGAAGCTCATTATCTGAACTACCTCCTAATTTGCACAGGTATGATCACTTCTCTCTCACTCTCTCACTAGGGTTTCATTTCCATCAATATCCCACATTCCATAACTATGAATTGCCAGAAACTCACTTCCTCTCACCACCTTTTGACCTCCAACTCAATTACATTTGAGTTTCATGTAATTTCAGTGAATTTAATGCAACAAAGGTGCGATTTTCACCAGTCTATCCCATGGCCTCTTTGAAATTCTCCGTCTCATTGGAGTCCAAGAACCCTAATTTCGCCATTGGCTCTTCACAACTGTTGGGTCAGTGTTCAATTTCTGCATTTACGGGTGGTTATGTTCATATAAATGGTGTATATCTCATCAACCCATTTAGCAACCTCAATAGAATTAGGGTATCTTGGGCTGATACCGCGGTATCAGACGATTCGGGTTCGAATGAAGTTGATAGTTCCTTTGATTGTTCAACTAAAGAAATGGGTATTGAGGGTTTGGTTTTGGGAAAAGGCTTGGGTTTTGGTAGGAAATTTAGCAAGGGTAGGAGAAATGTGTGGCAACAGGTTCGGGGTGTGAAGAGAGTACCCAGTGTTTTCCAAGTTTTGGATTCCTATGCTAGCCCACACTTTTTCAAGTTGCTCTTTCTTCTTCTCCAAGGTCACCTTCAGCTCTTCATTCCTCATGTGCATCTGCTGAAATGTGACACTCCAGGCTTGGGCAAGAAAATTTTCCATGCTCTTGTTAAGTTATCAATTGTCCGAAAAGCTTAAGCTATTAGGACATGAGCTCTTCACGATTAGATTTTTTTAGAAATAGGCAAGGTGAAATCAGAGCAGATTTGTGTCAAGGTATTGTTGATAGTATTGGTCAAGGAGAGTGAAGAGCATCAAAAGTTGGCAAAGGGATAATTCTACCTTGTTGATTTATAGGAGGACCCCGGGATATGCGTGAGAGATATTTAGATGCAATGGCCTTGATGGAAAGATATGGAAAACCTGATATATTTCTAACCATAACCTGTAATCCAAAACGGATAGAAGTCACAAATGAGTTAAACCACACGAAGAAGTACAAAATAGACCTGATCTTGTAAAACAAGTTGTCAAGAGTACATTAGAAAAGACAAGCGTAAGGTTAAATGACCATTTCAGTGCGTTCTCATTGCTAGCATCGATGTTTCCACCAGACATACAAACAAGAAAAACTTGCATTAGGACCAGTCAGTTTTGTCCAGTCTGCATACTTCAGAAACACCATGAATTGCTTACTTTGATAACATGCCTACTTTGTTGGAAGAATGTTAGTCCTTAATTAGTGGACACCACCGAGTATAACTCATTGGGTTTGATGTATAAACCAAGAGCTTGTAGCAATAAAGAGTAAAATCAATACCAAACTTTTAATGTAGAAACCAAGAGCTTGTAGTATTACCTCACGCAAGCGCATAATATCCTGCTCATCGCGGATCACAACACCAGTATTTTTTTCTCGAAGAACTGGAACCTATATGTGCAAAGTCAATAGGAAAAAGAAAATTGTTTAGGTAAGAGGTTGTAGATGATACAAAAAAGAATAACTTTAAGAGGTCATACCATTGGACATGAATTTTCTTTTTCCTTCCCTGCGGTGGTTAACTTTTTCTTTCCCTTGTCCGCGATTGTTCCCTTTTGTTTTTCCTTAGCCATTGCTTTAGCCGCTGTTTAAAAAAATCTGTATAAACTACCAATCCAAATAATCAAGATCCAAAAACTAAAGCCCAAGTTGAAAAACTTCATAGGCCATGTCTAGGCAATTAGAGTTTGGAAATCAAACTCCCAAACAAAGGCCGTATAATAGCTGCTACTGTAGCAGGTATACCCATGTTATTCTGAAGCATAGCAACAGGGGAGGCCATTTACGCTGCGACCTAAGTCACTGTATGTGCAAAGTTTAAAACTTGTGGTGCTAAGTTTCAGTTCGCATGACACAATCTTATGTCACTTTTTTCTGCAGCAATCTTCACATTGTTAATCACTGCATTACAGTACCATAGATTGTTCTCACTTTATCTTATTACCCAAGATTGTTCTCACTTTATCTTATTACCCAAGATTGTTCTCACTTTCTGCTCCTTGATGACTGGTGCTTAATTTTTATAGTGAGAACAAATAGATTTTTACTTGGATCCTAATTGAAGCATTCCATCGAACACTTGGAAGACACTGAAGCATTATGTTTTTTAAGCTTTACAGTAAAGAGGGTAAACAGATTTTTACTGGGATATCCTAATTGAAGCATTCCATTGAACACATGGAAGACACTGAAGCATTATGTTTTTTAAGCAAAATTTGGATCCCAATTTTCCAATTGCAGTTCGAGATTTTATCGCTGAGTAGACAGGCGTGGGAATAGGTTGTAATCAATGATTCAATCCAACTGCCATAACTTATTAAAATTTCGATCCAACGGTTGGAGAGGTGCTCATGTTTATATGGGTACATAAAAATCCGCTCTGTTTTATAATATAGATGTTGTTTGGAGAGATTCTTGAACATGGGAATTTATTTTTATCATTTGGAATATGATTCTGCATCCTCCGCAACCTGTAATCTCTATAGACTCTTGGTTTTTTAGTTTTCTTTTGTTGGCAATGCTTTAGTCTATTTTTTTAAAGTTCTACATTAAAGTGGTGCACAGCACTATGAATTTAGGGCGCATAAATCCTTATGAAACTCTTTTCATAGCAGCTTAAACCTATTACAAAGTTAGCGCATACATTGGATCATAATCAGTTATAAGGAAAACCACAAAGCATCATTTTAAGTCCCCACAAATATGATGTAGAAAGAAAACATAAGTTGAGTGGGTTTTCACTAAATCGTGCAGAAATTAAAAGAATGATGACTCCAGTTGCCGCTACGGCCATTGCACCTGAAACCGTGTCACCGCCACCTTGCCATGGAGACTGCTATACTTGAGAACCGTAAAGAAATATTGCAATATTGCAAAATTCAAGTTTTCATTGGATCCAAGTGCATGTGCATACTTGCGTCCTTGTTTTCTGTTGAAGTAGCTACATGGTGAAAAGTTCTGAACCCTATGCAGGAGCTCTTGATATGGGATTGCTTCTCCTTTGTCATTGTGTACAAATATTTTTATTTACATTCCCTTCTCAATATCCTGTTCCAGTGTCCAGTAGATTCTATGCTTGAGGTTTACCTATAGAAACTCTTTGTAGTCTCCTTTTTTTGGCAAGTATTATACTCTTATTCACCCTAGCTATTTTGTTGTTTCATGGCTTTGCAGTTAAGGAAGTGGTCTTGCAGTTGAAGCCACTACTTTCAGAGAAGCTTCTAGTTTCCGTTGCTGCAGGTGTTAAATTAATAGACCTCCAGGTTTGTAAAATTGATCAGTCTGTCACTTATGGTACCTAACATTGGGCGATATGTGTATTTATTAAGGCTTATGGCTTTAGTCCTTACTACACATAATGTATGTACCTAATGCTCCTCACAACAAAGGGCTTGTAGCCCGTAGCCCAATGGTATTTCTTGGTCATTTCCTTGTGGGAGGCCAGGGTTCGAGCCCCACTAGGGGTTGTATACAGCTTGGCAAAAAGGGAAAAAAAATAATGCCCCTCACAATAGTAGCACTATCTTAGTTTGAATAACTCTACACCCTCACCTTTTTTCGGTTAGGTTCATCCATACACATTTAACTGAGGTTTATTTTTTGTTTGATTTTTCAGTTTAAGTTTGTGTTTTCACTACTTATAGGCTTCAGAGCCTTCAACTCAGCATTGTTTGATTCTGTGCTTGAGTGCTTTTGGTGATAATTTCGAACCTATTCGAGAACCTGTGCCTAATCTATGGCTTGCTATTCTGAGCTGCTTTATGAGGATCTATGACTTGGTACTCCAAGTTTCAGTATCCAAAGATAGTTATGGATGCTGAAGTCAATTAGGCCTGAGCTCTTGAAAGTAGTGCCTACTTTACGGCATGTTTTGCCCTCTAGGAGTGCTCACATGTTTGGTTTTTATTGGCTGACAGACGAGCACATCACTTCTCTTGATGACAACATTATTTTTGAGGAGGTTCAGAATGGTACTCTTCATGGTTATGTGGATTTTGAGCTTCGAGGGTTACTGGTCTACAGGGTATAAGCTTTGTACTCCTTGTGCTTCACTTAGGAGTTAGGACTCTCTCAGTTTGGAATTGAATGCAGGAGGTTTTGCACGGGTAGATATAAGACTATCACCCTCATTGAGAATATTATTGGCTATATTCGCCAAAGCAATCATTTCACTGGCCGATAGGGTAATTTGGAAGCCCATGACTATGTCTTGTTTTGTGTGCATACTGAGCGGTTTGCTAGGAGTTCCTTCAAGGAGTTTCATGTTTGAGCCACTAGATCTTTTATTAACATTCTAGGAGTTTCATGTTTCAGCCACTCAGACGGAGATGCTTCAGTTTCGACTGCTTTCTTTTTCTTCCAAATCATTCTTCCTGGGTATATGTGCTGTTTCATGAGTTTTATGAATTCTGTTCTCTGTCTCTATTATTTGAACCTGATATCCTCTTTGTGTGCAGAATTATCTTACAGAGACTACTTTCAGTTTACATACTGCATCTAAACACACTTCAGTTTAAAATTCATGATATTTACGCGCATTGAAGTTACTTTTGCGTTCCAGGGCTGGGCTGGTCACAGTCGATTTATTAGGGTTATTACAAATACTCCTGCTGCTGTAGGGGAGGCAGCATCTGGTACAACTTTTGCCCTCTTTCTTGTGATGTATTTTGTTTCCTGCATTAGATGCCAGTCTGTTATCAAAATTATGTGTCTAAATTGAAGTTATTTTTAGTCTATTGTGAATTCATCCTTCACTTGTTATGGTCAACTTCCACCTTATGATAGGCATGCTGAAAGTGCTGAATATTTAGTCTGTACTAGAAATGCATCCCTCTTTGAAAGTAAGACTCCTCTTTTATAAATCAATGTCCAAGCTAACGCATTGGAATAGAGATGCAAATTGCAAGGAAAATTTATCCTTTCGAGTACGAGATTGTTCAGTCTATTGACATATTTAACTGTTTCGATTGATGTTATTGGATTGTTAGTCTTTGCAAATTCATCTTTAACAGTCGTAGTTCTTTTTGGGAAGATTTTTTTCTTCCAAAAATATTGTAGCTAAGAAAAATGCACATTGATGCATCTTTCAAAGAACTTCTTCCAGGACTTGTTTACAAGTTTTTTGCCTTAAAATCTTCACCTGATTACATATTCCACTTGTATTTTGAGTTAAATCAAATTAGCAAATTTTCCCCGTTGAGCTCATGGTTGCATTTTCTGATATGATTAAGTTTGTTAATGTCCAAATGACGATATTGCTTGTAATTTGGCTGCCTTCACATAGTTTTGAGCTTGGGAGCAGCCGCCACAGAGGATGACGGCGAATTGATAGCTAGGCTGTTTGGGGCAATTGGCAAGAGAAACAGAAACATGCTAACTAAAATGGTACGTGATTTCTTATGATTTACGAACTGGGCTGAGGTATGTGATTTCTCATGATTTACGAACCATGCTAACTAAATATCCCTTGTACTTTTTACCCCTAAAAAGTATTATCTTGCCTATTGTTTCTTACTACATTGCTGGAATGCTGATCATCTGGTATGAGAAACAGAAACAATAAAATGGTACGTCACGTACCCTAAACTGTTTTATAGAAGGGTATGCTTCTATTTTTGCATGGAGATAAACATCCGAATAATAGATTGTCATGTTTCTAGTTATTGATGTCAAACATGTTCTAAGAAGAATTTTGAACCAAAAGAATTACTCTCTTGATACGAAAGCTCCATCCTCATTAGATTTTTAACTCATTACATTTCTTTTTCTAGCCTAGGGTTTGTTTTAAGCAAAATAATTCTTAGGGAAAACTATGGGATGGCTATGGATCGGCAAATACACTGTTTTTATTGTAGGTTTGCTTTATTTTGGATTGCGGGTCCTAAAACATTATTTGGTCAGGTTTTGGCATTTTCTGGTACCCCAAGTCTAACTGTCTAAGCACTACTATTGGTGGTGCTTTACATCTGGAGGTTCATGATAGAGGTTTTCCATTTTTCCCATTCACTGATAGATAGACAAATGCTTGGATGGATAGAGAGGAATGAAGTTGTGATTTGTTATAACAAGATATTTCTCTTTTTTCCTCAACATATTCAGTGGCAGCGGCCCAGCATATATTTACTTGGCAATAGAGGCTTTGGCTGATGGAGGGGTGGCGGCAAGTTTGCCAAGGGAACTTGCGTTGGGTCTAGCTTCTCAAACTGTGAGTTTCCCGTCTCTTATTTTAACCTATTTTCAATTCCTGATGAGCAGTCATGCCACGTGATTACATGGAGTTGAGCTTAACAGAATTATATTCATTCCAAGGATTACAGAATTTTTGCAGTTGCTGCTTCTTTTACAGACATGTCGTTTTCTCAATAATTAGGAAACAAACATGTTGAATACAAAAACTAGAAGTATTATAAACTCATAAACAGATCCTGAACATTGCTTCTAACATATGAAAGATAAAAAAGAAGACACATAACGACAAAAAATGTAAATATATAACATCACAAAACGCACTTTCATGAAATAAGCATCCTCCTTGGAAGAAAAACGAACAACTAAGCATCCATGGTAATTTGACAAGTCCCCAACTTTTTCTACTATTGTTTTGAACTCCTAATGTGTCGCATACTGCTGTTTCCCTAGTGTGGCCATGGAACAAAATTGTTAATAAAATCAGGCATGTTTTGGCATGTCCAACATGTCCAAACTTGTCTATGTCCAACACATGTTGTACAGACTCAAGCGGCTGGTGGACGGAGCCATGCTTCTTCGTTAGGGGGAAGAGCAGCGCTCACGCTTTTAGACAATGCAATCAACTAACCAAGACATAGTTGACGAGTGTAGCTACTGGGGTCTGATTGATTTTGCATTAGGACCAGGTTGATGAGTATAGCTTCTTATGCCCACAATAGTTGTACACCCTAGCTGGTCTCCCATGTATGGAGCTTTCATTTAAATATGTAGGAAAGTCTAGTTCTTACGACAGTCCTGAAAGTCCAATGGGCAATGAGTTTTACGTCTTATGGTATGACTCAGGCAAGGTTGTCTCATCACGTAAGATTGGAATTTAGGTAATTGGAGGGTTATGCTATATAGAGTAGAGCGCCAAGGCGTGGTGGACTTGGGAAATTAGTACTTTTGCCCTAAGAACCACGTCTGTATGTAATGCACCTTAAAGCTGAATTATGGAAAATGCAGCTATGTTACCATGTATTATTTGCTTTCCGGGAAAAGGTGATGGAATGATCCAGTTAATGACTGACCAGTTGTTATCGCGATTTAACTATATGTAGAACAGTACAAGTGGTGATGGTTTTCATTTAGCCAAGAGGACAAATTCAAGCCCCAGAGAATAGTAAAGATAGGCTGAAAGACACAGCAGAAAGTAATCAGCAGGCTTAAGATTTATTACAAGAACCCTCTATCGAACAGAGAAACTGGAAACCATGTTGCTTATTCGAGCAATGATGCATAAATATAATGTATTCAGAGTCTCCGTCAGATGTGGGGATTACTAGGTTTTTTTTAGTGGCTTTAGTGACTTAAGCTCTATTTTCTGTCAAGTATTAATTCCCTCTTTTGTTTAATCACAGAAGCTTTACAATTTTCAAGTTTTGGAAATAGAGTTTCCCACCTCAAGCTAACATTCTCGCAAGCAAGTTAAATAACAAGCAAGCCTTGTAGAGACTCTGTGCTTCAATTTGAAACATGCACGTGTAATGTATACAGAGTCTATCCTGAAAACTGCTTCATTCGAAATTAGAGCTATTTCGATGGTATTTCCTTTCAAATTTTGCTTCTCATGTTATCATCACAGTTGGTTGACTAATTACATAGACGACCCTGCTGGCTACATTTCCAACTCCACATTCTCTGCATTTCCTTTGTTTTCCTTTACTAATATGCGTTTTTGTTAAATTCCATGCTGCTGGTGCAACTGGAATGCTTTATTTTTCTCTCTTTTTGGGATAATAACTGAAAATGCTTTGTTTGCAGGTACTAGGAGCAGCATCTATGGTTAGCAAAGGAGGGAAGCATCCAGGTCAGCTTAAAGATGATGTTGCATCACCTGGTGGGATCACCATTGCCGGTATTCATGAGTTGGAGAAGGGTGGGTTTCGTGGGATCTTGATGAATGCTGTTGTTGCCGCCACCAAACGTAGCCAAGAATTTTCCAAGAGATAGTTTTCGACTCTGCAATTTGAAGACGTGATGCGGTCAAATTGATGGCAGACAGGCAAGATCAATTGTTTTCAGTGATTGGTAGTATTAGGAGGTTTTAGGATGATGTTGCGGTTTCTTTTTAGTGATTCGATTTCAACTTTATTAGGAGGAGGTATCTATGTCAGGTGGAGAGATTACTTGGTTTATTTTTAGAGGGTTTACTGATTTAAGCTCTATTTTCTGTCCGCAAACTTACTGAATTAACAAAGGATGTGATTCCAACGTAAATTTCTTGGAGATCATTTAATCAATTTTGTTGTCACTGGGATGATTCTATCTGCGCGCAAACACTTCAGCAGCTTTAGTTTATCGTCCAATGTACAGCTGGTGAAATTCAGGAAAACTGTCACGCCCCCAAAACCGCAGCTAATGTATATTGAAAATTGCTTAATTTTGCATAAACCACCCAAGGGAAGAGTTTTGGAGATGTGTTCAATCCAAAGGAGAGTTAGCTAAGCATAAACGGGAGAGGTTTAAGAGAATGTTTTTCTCTCTTTCTAAAACACACTCTTACGGGTAGGGTGCAGGCTGCAGACACGAACACGAAAGAAGAAGCACACGTTGATGTGAAAGCAATTCCACCAGCCAAATCCACAATGAATGGAAGATAGTTGAGCAAGGTATCCAAAGGGTCTACTTTGTCTGGCCTTTTGGTATAGTTAGTTGGAATCCAAAGAACCTTTTTTTACAAAAGAATGAAATATGAGGAAACCATCTTCCTATGTATGCCATGTGAATAAAGCAGTACTATAATTTTCACGCCTACCCATGTGGAAATTATTATTAGGTTGAGAGACAAATGCATCGGATTTTCTTATGATGTGACCTACTTGGACTTACAGTTGGGATTAAGGTACACCAGATAGGAGGAATAGGAAAAATTGCATTATTAGTATCATCAATTCTTTCCCCCAGTTGGAAGTTGTAGCCTTTTCATCTACTACTATTCTTTCCGTTCTATATTAAGAGTCTTATACTCTTTTTTTTGCCATTTTTTAAATAAAAAAATTAACTTATAATTTTTGTTTATATATAGAAGTAGTTGATTTTTTGATTTAAAAAATGGCACGGCTTTTTGTACTGGACTCTCAATATGGAACAAAGAGAGTAAATTTTTTGCTTTTTTTTTTTTTGCTTGAGGGACTAAAACATTGCAAACAATGTAATTTTCTCTCTCAACTTGAGACAGGTAGATGTTGGAATAATGGCATGAACAAATATGAGGAGCCATTCAATGTATGTGGATCCATTGTGCATCGAACGGTTTCGGACGCAATTGTGTCCGTAGTTATATTTTAAACTTGTGTTGTAAATACCCACGTACAACAAACGGCTTCGATCGCTATTGTGACCGTAGTCCTATTTTAAAGTTGTGTTGTAAGTGTTGTGCGGGCATGAATCTGAATTTAACTGGACATAAATTTCTAAATTCTTTACATATATTGTGAGCCTGAGGTAAGGAAAACAAACCAATGAAGCAGCCAAATATTGATTAGTTACACACTTTAATAATCCGAAGTTCAGTAAAACGATATTCAACAACTTTATATATAATCGTTCACTGCTCAGACATAAATATATAATCATACATCTTTATATATACTAACTTATACTAGTAGTAAAATTCAATGAACTGCGGGCTGGATGCATTTTTCTGCAGCCGCCTCAGCCTTGTCCTTACAACCAACTCCTCCTCCCTCTCATCAGTCACAAACCTCCTTCTCCCAAAATCAATAAAACCAAAGTCAAAAAAGTACTCTCAATCACTCTTCTTCTTATCTTCTTCTAGTAAGAGAAACCCACATTCTTTTCTAACTTTCACTCCCCCCAACACCCATTAAATATTACAGTCAAAAAACAAGAAAACATAAAATAAAAACAACCCCAAAAAACTGGCGGCAAAAGGGTAAAAAGGGGAAAGAAATTAAGGCGGGAAAACTTGAAGCCCCCCCCACCCCCAGATTTCTGCTCTTTCTTTTTTACTACTGCCATATATCAGACTCTGAAATTCTTGCCAGCGAAGGTTTGACCGAACTGCCAGTTGGCTGGGACCATGTTCCACGAGGCGGAGCTGCGGCGGTCGCTGGCGGTGACGCGGAAGGAGAGGGCCTGGCCCACCAGGACGGCGTTGGACTGCCAGTTCTGCCCCCAGTTCCGGCTCATGCTCATCCACCCGGTCCGCGTCCCCTTCACGCTCACCCTCACGATGTCCCCCGCGCCCGCCACGTTGCTGATCAGCACCAGGTTGAAGTAGCGGTGGCCGTTGATTGTGAACCTTATCCCTCCCTGTTTCCTGCATGGCACCCTGCGGAAATAAAACGCAAGAGTCGAGGTCAGATTGGTCACTTCAAAAAATATAAAAACGCGTTTTTTGATAGCGTGAAACCTGGTCCGTGAATGTGGGGTAAAGACGCAGTACGGCTGTGGTTAAAGATTATGTCCCCACCACCATCTAGGGTTTGCTTAAACAATTTACTGAAGTACCCGACATCCGCCCAAAACATCCTGATTTTTGTGTTCAAGAGAACATACGGTCCAGATCTTTCGGACGCATCAGACAGTCACAAGTTGAGTCAGCAGATAATACTCCTAATCTGGTAGATTACTCATTACTGCATGCACTAACAAATTTTAATAGGTTTGCGTGTTATGTGACTTTAGAATACGTTCGTGTGTTATGTGACTTTAAAGTGAGATGTAAAAGTCGTGTTCCAATTAGCAACACCGTCGGCCTGCTATTGGCCCCCGTCTTAGGGAAATAACACTAGTAACATAATCATAAGAATAAGGGGCCAAAACAGACTTGGAAGGAAAGGTTACTTTCGTAGAGTACATAAACATCAAGGCTTCATTTGGGATTTCTGTAATCTAAATGTTTCTCCTTTGGTTCTCATCAATTTTGAGCCAATCTATTTGGGCTATTTTGTAAGAAAAGCATTCTTGACTCAATAAAAACGAAGTTGGGTTCAAAGGTTAGTTGTTAAGAACTTAAGACTACTTCTAAGTTATTTTCTTTAGCTAAGATGATGGATGACCAATTTTATTCCACTCCACCAAATGGAGCCTACTCCTACTAGCTAAATTCACACTCCCAAACACATTGATGGATTTAAAATGGTCCAATACACATGGACTCTTCATTATTTGTACTCGTATGTGCGTCCAATTATGAACGCATTTATATCCACATGTGCGCACTCAACTATACAGACTCTCATTAGGGGAAACCCCCAAATGCAACATACTGTTTTTAGAAGAGTCTAATGGCTACATTTAGAATTAGCAAAAAGACAGAAAACTACAAGTGTTAGATTTGCAACCATTAGAATTCAAAGCAATGTTGGGGGGTATTTCAGTCAATTAGAAAAACACAAGGACACGCACGTTGATCTGACAAAAGCAATAAACAGCCCAACCAGAATCTGACCCACCACAACGATCAGAGCCTGACCCACAACAAAGATAACCCACACAAAAAAACAGAGCAAAACAGAGACGCGAGGAATTACCGGCGGTAAGAGACGGGGACAATTCCGGCGCGGTACTCGGCGATTTTGAGGAACATTGGCATGGCAAGGTCGAAGTGGGGCCGAGGAGGGTTGCACCAGCCGCCATTGTCGTTGGGGAGGGCGTAGTTAGGAGGACAGAAGTTGGTCGCGGTGATCAAGATCGACGGGCTGCCGGAGTGGCACCACCTGGGGTCGCTGGCGCACTTGAGCTCGAAGCACGCGCCGCAGCTCAGGCCGTTGTTGAACAGGGCGGTGCTTAGCGCCGCCGTGTTCACGCCGTAGCCTTGGCTATACAGGTTTCCGTACCCACACGCTCCGCCTGTTAAGAAACGGAGTCAATAAACAGAGAACAGATCTACTACTAGGATTTTGTTCCACCGTACACGGAATTAAGCAAATGTATTACAAACTGAGCATTAAAAACAGAGACATACTAGAATACATCAGATTTTTATTTTTTTTGTAAATGTAGGTTAGTCCCGGGTCAGCTTCCGCGCATTTCGGACTAATCACTACAGACTCTCCCACAGCCCCGTTTCACACGAGTACATGTAGAAGAGAAGTGAGGTGGCCTCAAGAATTGTTTGCAAGGAAAATCGAACACAAGATCTTAAAATGAAACAAACACCTACATCCCAGACCAAGACCACTTAGCAAACCCCTTGGATTACAACAAATGATTTTGTACTAAAGACCGCTCCATTACTCAAACAGTGTTTAGTACAAAATAGAATGTGCATAGTTGCAGTTGAAAATTAGTGAATGGTCAGTCCATTCTCTTCCAAAAACCAGTCCAGTAAACCTAACACTCCATCTAGCCAACGACATTGAACCGTACCGCAAAATGAAGGTACAATGAGTTGAGATTGAGTGAAAATTAGAGGTGTGTAGCTAGGGTTGCAAATAGGTGAGGTTACATACCCATGGTGCCAGAGGCGTCGCTGCCACCGTAGAATGTGGCATGAGCGCCTTGCCAATCTCCGCCGGAGTAAACCCCTGGGATTCTAGCTTCAGTTAGCGACAACAATGAGGTAATTAGGGCGGTCAAAATGCAGGCAACACCCACAACAGCCATTTTTGGGTAACTAACTACCAAGATATGACACAAGCAGGAGAGAGAAAGTGAGGAGGGAGAGTGGGTGGGGATGGCGGAAAACCAGGGAAGGAAGGTAGACTACTTATGGAGGAGTCTCGAGGCGGCCTCAGTGGCAATTTACGTAATTTCCAAAAGGTTTGCCTCTGCGCGTGTATGCACTGTCCAATAGCGTTCCGGCTTTAGAATGGGATCTTGCGGGGTCCCACGAGGATTCAACTAACTATTCAAAGCTTCACTTTTTTTTTCCTTCTTCCACACCCGAATATGGGATAATAAACCCTTTTTTTTTTATGACGGGGAAAACGCACCTTGAAATAAGGGAAAATAAGCAAATTTTACAAATTTTCATTTGATTACTGTCTGTGGACCGCTCAATGTTTTACCATCTCCATCTCATTTGTTGGTCTCTTTTAAATAGTACTCATTCCGTCTCAAATTCTTTGTCTACAAAATAGAGTGTTAAAAAAAATGCAAAAAATTCAAACTTTTTTTACAAATTAAAAATACTTATTGATATCTAGTAAGTTGTTGAAAAATTTTTAATTTTTGTTTGCAAAAATTGCATTATTTTTAACACTCCGTTGACACCATTAATTTAAAAAGGAAGGGTCAAAGAGAAAATTCATTCAGTAGTGCCCATTTAAATTATGAAGTGGGGCAATTTTTGGGACAACAAAAAATGCTAACTACGATCAATAAATTGGGACGGGGGAGTATAAGATTCATGTGCATTGAGTTAGAATATATTCAATTGTAGATAAACAAGTGCAGATCAATCACTATCATTCATCTTGACAACCAATAATCCAGTGAAAAAATTTATGATTGGTTACCAAAGCTTGAATTGCCCTCTTCAAGTAAAAAATGGGGACTCGGCTCTCATCAAGTTTGGGGCCTTTTCGAACTCACAACAATTATCAGAATCATTCATTTTTTAGAGTTTGTCAAGAACACCGACCACGTCAAAAATCACATCGATCTGATACCGATTGATATAATTTTAAAATGCATTAATCTTGCAAACAAAAAAGTGATCAACACTGAATTGCTATCCATCTGGTACAATTATTTGAATCTTAATGCAATTCAAAATTATATCAACTGGTATCTAATCAATGTAATTTTTTGACATGGCCGGTGTTCTCGACAAATTTTACAAAGTGAACGATTTCAACCATGAGTCCAAAAATGATCCACAAGTAGCTGAAATTGGACCGCAAACTAGATGGGAGCCGAGTCCCAAAAATGGACGAGGGACAAGTTGTTTTCCAATATGGTACTGTAGTATTTATATCCTTACAAATTTGTGTCCCATATTTTCTATAAAAAGAAAGAAAAGTTTCTTCTGCTGTCACCATGACGTAATCAGTTGATACCAATTAAGACAAAAATACCCTCTTCAGGCTTCCTACCTCATACTGTGCTTTCCGGTGGATCGTCAAAAAAAGATAAAGGGCAACCTTGGAACAAAATTTACAAAACTACTTCGTATAATCTCCCTCAGTGTGGAAGTACGTACGACAAAGGCGGAAAAAGTAAAAGGGTTTTGTTGAAGCCAGGCCGGCAAGCAGTGTTTTTGTCAATCAGTAGGAGAGGTGCCGCAACCAGCGGCTGTGATTACAGTGTTTTCTTACGTGGGCCCTGGTAGAGGAGCGGAGAGGATACAGTCGGAATCCCACTGGCCGGGGTTCACCGTGGGGAAGTGCGCAGAGAATCGAGGCTGTGAGCCAATTACTAGAAGACACTATTAGCCTCCATTTTCGTAAGGAGTACTTATTTTAAACTTAAAAATTATTTATATTATGTGTTTACGTAAATAATTTTTCAATTAATATGGATTTTGTTTGATAAATCTCATTAAGATATTTTATACAGTGCAAAAAAATTTAAAAATTAATTTTTATTTATATTATTTTTAAATTTAAAAATGTAAAATAAATACTTATTTTTTAAGAAAATATTTGGGAACGGGGCCTAACTAACCAAAAAGCGCAAACATGGAAAAGCATTCAATGCAGGATGGGAGCTAGAGGATGTGTCTGAACTTAAGTCACATAATATGCGTACGTGAACAAGAGCGAGAACAGAATGGAGAATGAAAGCAAGCGCCGTTGAAGCGTTTTTGAACCACGTCTCAGCCTACTAAAACTCGACCGGAATGATGATTGAAGTAACAAGTCCAGTGCGACGATCGAGAGCATGAACGCTTGACATTTGGAGAGATACGTGACTAAAGACGGACCCATTGAAATCCCCGTAATAATCGGTCCATTCCCTACACTGCGCAGGGGCTTTAACTGTTAGTGGGCCATACCCGGGCCCCCACTCACATGCAACGCACATCTCGAGCCACACGGCGCATACGGGTCTTTTCATCCGGGTCCTCATCCACTACCATTTTGACTTTCACCCCCAATCCTTACTTTTTCACCTGGCTCGCGCCAACTGTAATTTAAATGAAAACCACCGGGAGTAAAATTATTCACGGACCCTCCGTGTACCAAAGGATCGCAGAAAACCAATGAGAAGCTGCCACGGCTGACCCACCTTAACCTCAGATGTATAACATATATTGTTGCATGAAATGACGTTTTTATTAATTTAGATGTTCGAGTCAGTGTACACGAATTAGATGACGTCTTTTTTTGTGGGAAATACGATGTTCCCACAATACCTATATTCCCTTGTTCCGAAAAACTACTCGAAAATGGAACTCAATTTTTGCTTCTCCCACCTGTGGTCGATGGGCATCTGTCTCAGATAAAGAGTGACTGATTCGACTTACTTTGCACAAGTTCGTGTTAGATATACTTCTAAACATGCACCCACAGTAGAAGAGGAAACACACACAGAACAAACACAAGGTGGGTGTAGATACAGTAGATATAGATCATGCAAGTACGATTGTTCCGCCGAATGCAGAAACGGATTCACCCACTTTCTACTGTTTAACTTGTGTTTCTCCTCCTTCTGTGTATCCCTTGATGGTGAAGTATTCCTAACTTCAATTCATCAACTCCAAAACGAAAACTCTGGGGACCGACGATGAGTAACCGACAAGCGACAAGGGTCCACTCTGGATCCCGCGCGAATGATCTAAGCGGTTCAATAATTTTATAAAAAAATAATAATAATGATTTAACAGGAAAAATACAAATAATCTAAGTTAACGAAACATCGCTATCTTATTTTGTGATTTGCCAAATAAGCTAGCTTACCAAACGTCCTTAGAGCAAGTTTACCAATACTTAGTTAAAAAAACTTGTGAACAGTGTACATTTTTAATTTTACTTACTCACATTTCTTTCAACACTATCTATTTAACCTACTCTCTATTACAATACACATTTTTTCAACCTTTTTCTTTGTCCTATTATTATAATATGAGAGAGAGAAGGGGGGAGAGAGAGAAAACAATAAAAAATGAATTGCTTGTGAATAGTTGTAAGCTAAAAATAACTTACAACTGTAGATTAAGCCAAATTAGCTTTCTGTTTACCTACACTGCTGTATAGTTACTTTTCTTATTTTCAGGAGCTAAAATAACTTTATAGCTATTTTACACAACCTGATAAACTTGCTCTTAGTTTTTTATTACTCCGATTATATAATAACGCCCTTAGTCTAATAATCATAACGTACCTAACCACTTGCGCGCTTTGCCACCCAAAAAAAAAAAAAAAATGAAATCTATATCTAATGTTGTCGTGAGTTTTCCTTTCATTAATTGCATAGTTTCTCCCAACCAATTAACGAGTATGTCTATGCCCTCTAGATTCGCAAAAACATGGTAGCTTAGGTTAATTTTAATTTAATTGCCTTGGGATCCAAACGGAGAACAATGCATTTTGACTTCCATTTGCAAATATCTAACAAGAAAAATACAAATTAATATTCAAGCTCGATTTCCACCTTATATTATTGTATTCACTTGCACGCCAAAACTGGCAAAACATTACTCTATCAAGGAAAGAGAATCCCAAATTCCTCTTTTGAATTTTTAACTTACATCCCCTCTATTCCCTAATTTATTGTTTTTTTCTCTTATGGATCAAGCTGCGTTTTCTTTTTTCCTTTTCTTTTTTTTTTTTGTTGTGAAAAAGTGTGTTTTGGCGAGTAATGAAAGTGGTTAATTCCAGCCTAAGTTAAGCATAGCAGGTGAGAGATGGCCCTCACACTTTATCTTCCTTTTTCTTTCTTTTTTCCTCAGTATAGATGGCCCAGCTCCAATTTATGAAAGATAATTGAACTGATTCATTTAAGGGAAAATTTCTTTTATATCCCTTCAACTTTGACCAAAAATTTATTTTGGTCGTTCACCTTTCAATTTCGGCATAAAAATACTTCAACTTTTCAATTTTTTTCAATGTCATCATTTAGAAGGAATCTGTTTCTTTTGAGTCCTACTATAGGGACCAACGGCCACACTGGGCCATCTCCAGCCACCGGACGGCCGATCTGAGCTGTCCAAAATTTCTAAAAAATAAATAAATGAGGGGGCTTACACGGAAATCAACGGCATCCGATGTGTATAAGGTGCTTGATCCAAACACCTTATTTTTTCGTGTATATATGTATATATCCCTAAAGGATGACATTGAAAAAAATTGAAAGTCGAAGTATTTTTATGCCAAAATTAAAAAATAAAGGACCAAAATAAATTTTTGGTCAAAGTCGAAAAGATAAAAGAGAAATTTTCTCTTTGTTTAATAAGTTCAGGAACATAAACAACACTTCACTACTCAACTCCAAGGCTGACGTAGTGGTTCTTAGCCTTAGATTAATTAGCTATTTACTTTGTCGCAAGGTCTCATATTCCATTATCCTTGCCCGCAATTTTTGAAGCCATCTCATCCCGACATGTCACCACGTGAAGCAGTTGTAGGGGACTGTAAAAATTAGTCGATTGAAGTGCGCACAAACTGACCCGAACACCCTTCATTTCTACTCAAGCCTTTGAGAAAGTTTGACCACATGACAGGCATGTGCCCGCGGTACCCCCACCAAAGGGAATACAAATCCGAATGGTATAAAAACTAGGGGAGACCATTACCGTACCCAATATTCAGATTTTCCGTCGTTACCGTACTTCAATCAACGACTATTAAAGCTAAGTTAACGTTGTCAGATTGATTCCATAGGGGCTATGTGCCTTGTCGACTACAGATTACTGCTTTGAAAATAACCCTATGGTCAATTACATTATTCCTCTCTCCGTGTTTTTTATATTGACTGGATTAATCACATGATACAATCATACAAGTAGTCGTGGAATCAGGTGTACTAGAATGTTATTATTGTGAGTTTTTGAAATGGGCATTCCGACGGTGTCTTAGACCATCCGTTCGGTTTGACCTTTTAGATGGTCGTCTAGAGGTCATTGTATTTCCCTCTTGGACGGTGGTCAAGCTCGTCGGTCAACTCTGCCTATAGAATCCTAGCTCTATGTATTAAGCCCTCCCGGATGATTGATCACGCAACTGACTCTATAAATATGTTTTTTTGAAGCTTTTTTTATTTTATGTATTGTGATACATATATACATCTGGTTTTGCATAGAGTTTTCAAGAGAGCTTGGTAAGAGGCAAAGTTTGTAGCTCTATGGAGCATTCAATCTCTTACTTTGACTCGTAAAACTTTTTGATTGTTGACTGCTCGTAGAGTGAATTTACATCACTAGTAAGTCGAATCATGTGAAATCTGCATCTCTTGTGTCTATGTGTGTGTGTTTGCTTTTCTCTCTATAATCTATTGCTTAGTTTGATTTTGTTGCTTTTTACCAACTCATAAATCGCGTTAGTATTATAAGTTCTCGTTATGCAAACCGAACAAATAATATTGGGACGGAAGGAGTACCCAAGAGTCATGTACCCTAGTAAACTATAACAACCAATTAAGTAGATTAGCTCTAGTCAACCACAGGTAGGAAGACGTTTGTGCATTGCCTCTCCCTCTTTTTCTGACTTTGGTTTTCTATGTTTAGTTGGGGACTTCCAATGATCATAACTGAAAAATGCAGCAAAGTCTCTGCATGGTCTACCTGTTGACTATGAATTTTCCAATGCCATTCTTTGCAATTATATAGGGGATAAAAATTATAAAATTTGGACATGGGGTTCCCACCAATCCAGGCTTAATTTGTGGAAACAGGGCAGTTAGGGGTTGGTGATGCCTCCCAAATTCCCAATGGTGTCGTGATGATATTGCATTATGCCTACTGACCCTTGAGTGTTTGGCCCCTTCTGATTGGCGGATAAGCTAGCTGGCTAGAGCTATCCTTAATTTGGTAGTAAACACAATCTGTGGTTATCAATCAAGTTATGGGTAGGTACTATGTAATCAATATTATCTCTCTCTCAACCCTATCTCTCTTCCTCTCTCTCAATCCTAGCCACCACAACTCCTCGATCTTCTCCCTTCCCCTCCTTCCCATGGGTTCCACACCCGTATGCGGCGGCGGAAGGGAGAGGCCATGGTACTACCAACTCTCTTTCTTTATTTTTGTTTTTTTCCCTTCTGTCTCTCCAGATTTACAACTTGTCATTTGATCTATAAGAGTTTTATCTCTCGTTCAATGAGAGTTATTAGTTTCGTCTTTGGACGAATTTTATCTACCGATCGGGTTCTCTCAATCGAGGTTATTTCACAACGATATCTGTGCTTCAACGTTTTTTCTCTACACGATGTCTTTGGCGAGGCAATCCATGATGGCTTGGCAGATCTATATATAGTTCTTGGGAGTTCATTAGTGCGTTCATACTTGGGTGGAGTGCATTTGATCGTCTAGGTATTTGGTATCTTTTGTCCTTAACTTTGCACTTTTTCTCGTTTGAGATTCCTAATTAATTAGATGTTAGACAATTTAAAAGTGTCGCTATTGCGTCAGGCCATATCTGAGTTAGGATGAAAGACATCAATTGCCTTGTGATTTACTTATTTTCTATTTGTTAGACGATTAGTTTGGCTTTATCGTAATTCTGTGTAATAATTTCCGTTTTGTAAGTGCCGCTGAGCGTTTATCAATCCAATCTTCTCGCTTTTGACCCAAAAAAAAAAATTTCAGGTTATGGGTAAGAAATATCATATCCGTCTACTTCTAAGTGTCTAGCTTCGTAACTTCAACTTATTAAGGATTGAATAACCATGTGATTCTCTTAAATAATTCAGGGTCTCCAGGCCAGTACATCGACTAATTTAGACTATGATTATTTTACAATTGGTACTTTAATGCTCATGACATTTTTTTTCTTATCCTATATATAACTTTATCCGTATTTTTTTTTCATGAGATTGAGCTATTCGACTTTTAGCTAACGTATAGTCGATTGTACAATGTATTATTATTCTGTTCCACGACTTCACCAAATGTGAGATACACACCCGAATGTTTGATCCAATTTGCCTCTTTTATCGACATACGAACGTGCTAAAGTACTATTTTCGGAAGAAGAAAAAAGCATTATGACAGGAACAATTAACTACTCTTTGGAATTGAAAGCTTAAGATGTGGTATGAATGGTGTTAGCAGAGATGAAGAATTTTGGGGAAGCAAGCTGTATGGAATTTGCGTGTCTTTATGTCATCTTTAAATGATTTGAATTTGGATAAAGTGTCTGTCACGCTTATCCATCTATACGACACATAATCACACATGGGGATGAAGTACTAGAAAAATAAGTTGGCCTAAAACTTGTTTCATCACATGCCATGCTTCGCGGATGCGTGTGAGAGGGAGAGAACTCCGACATTCTGAGTTCGAAACTTGGCAATCTCTTGGAGTCAAGACGCAAAAGTGAAATTTCTTGTGAATCCCTCAGTTCCAGCGTAGATGGTCTATCTTTGAGCGGAGCGAGAGAGACATAATCGAGGTGCACGTAAACTGTCTCGAACACCCCTAACCGTTGAGAAAGAGAAAGAATATAAGGCTGCTCTTAGCCATTAGGAGCAAGTGTGCATGTGGTGGAGAAAACAAAGCCATGTGGGTTGGAGAAAATTGCCAAAGTGTAATTAACTACTGATGTAAGTGCCAACGGAGCAACTGTCCAACACCTTATCTATCATCTTTTTCCTCCATGTGATATTCAATACCACATCCAATTTTTTCTAAGATAAAAAAAACAAATTCACTTTAAAAATCGCCTGATATTTTTTGAAAATTTCTAAAGGTCCAGGTCCCATTAATAGGCAACTCACCAGTCACCCCATGAGGTCACCTCAAGGATCAACAAAATCCTTTGATCATCATTGATTTGGTTGACCAACTGATTTCCATCATATGGATGGGAGAGCAAAAACCCCACATACCCCGAATTTTATTTTTTTTACAAAGTACTGTAGTAGTAATAGAAATGAGATTGCCTTAAAAGAGATTTTCGCACCGCCCCATCTCACCGTTCGTCTCGGTAATCGACGGTCCGGATTTAAATAAACTATTTCCGCGAATAGTTTATTTAAAATCTGAACCGCCCAAACTATTTTTGAACGGATGAGATTTTCGCCTCCGTGAAAACCTTCTTTTCGGAGCCTCCGTAAAGAAGTTTTTCTCAATAGAAATTAAAGTTAGTATAATATAGATGTTGACTTTCTAAAAATGGGTAAGCTTTGTAACATAAAATATTTTTATTCGTATAAGTTAGGGTAAATAAGTATACTTTCAGTACCAGTAATTTACTACTCCCTCCGTCCCAAATTGATTGTCCGGTCCGCAAAACGGAGTGTTAAAAATAATACAATTTTTGCAAGAAAAAATCAAAAAATTTTCAACAACTTACTAGATATCAATGAGAATTTTTAATTTGTGAAAAAAGTTTGAATTTTTTCTTGAAAAAATTGCATTATTTTTAATACTCCGTTTTGCGGACGGGACAATCAATTTGGGACGGAGGGAGTATTAAACCTTATTATTATCGGCATCACATGGCCGGCCACTAACTTAATTTTGTTTTCAATCGTTCATGATTTCTTTAGTACTTTACTTCTGTGGTACTTATTTCTTAGGGGTATGCCCTCCTAGCTTGTATGTTTGCCTTGTTTTTCAATGAGAAATTAAGTTACCAAAAAAAAAAAAAAAACGAAGATAATATTCCTCTGTCCACATAACAATTGCGCAAACATGCAAAAGTGGATCACATGAGAGTGTTCGATTCCACTTGTGATACATAAAAGTAGTGATAGCTCATGGCTAGACAAGACAGAAATCATGCATGATGTGCATGTTCACTTCTTTGGTTGCAAATAGCTGCCGGCTTAACGAGTAATTATTCAGCAGTTCGAGAGCACAGTCACATAATGTTCTGGATCATTCTAGTAATTACACATATTTATGTGTGGAATCAATTCACACATTTAATCGTAAACTCCACGAAAATGTGTAGTGTTCAACTCCGTGCTCTAGGAGTACTGAATAATTAGACCTACTTGGCCGATTTGCAACAAAGTAATTCCATCTTTGGAAGAGTAGAAATAAACAGGAACATTGACCATCTCGGGCATTCTGACAGAAGCAGAGGTTATCAGTCTTTGTCTCAAAACCTATTTTTTTTATTACGCACACATGATTCCGGTAGAGATAACCGTAGTATACTTGCACAATTATCACATGAGAGAAAAGGGTGGTATCAAAATTTCCATCAGAGGGTGTTACTAATTACTACCGTTCCTGTATGGGTGTCTTTAGTTGGTTTCTTTTTTTTTTTTTGATCCGCTCTATAGTTGGTTTCTTGCCAATCGAGTATTTGGGCCTCAAACTGGATAGAGGATTGTTCTTAACTTTGTTAGGAATATGATGGCATTCTCTCTTTGTAACAACTTCAAAGATGAATGAATTTTTTTTTGTCGTTCAAAAAAAAAAATAGTAGTGTTCCTGTATATATGGATAATCGTACAAAAATTATCGCACATATATATCACAATAAAGAAAGGGGTGGAATCAAAATTTAAGCCTAGCTAGACTGTTACGTACGTGTTGTTCTTTCTTACGTTCGGCCTCCATCACTCTAACAATACTATGCTAATAGACTCAAGAATTTACGTATACCAAGTAACTAATTAACAATAGAGCGATTAACATCTTATATATA
Source organism: Rhododendron kiyosumense (assembly GCA_019656275.1). Lineage (NCBI taxonomy): Eukaryota > Viridiplantae > Streptophyta > Magnoliopsida > Ericales > Ericaceae > Rhododendron > Rhododendron kiyosumense. Next base: position 303,279 of record BPLS01000187.1, read on the forward strand.
CGTTGAGAATAAATGCATAGAAAATATCAATTCTCCCGTAGAATTTGTTGATGTCATGGACATTCTCACCTGTATATATAATTAACTGTATCGATCCGAAATCATGTTTTGAAATCAAGTTGCGGGTAATACATAGTAATTAGGAATTTCCCTCCAAAGTCGGAACCGAAACACAATAATAAGTAGCTAGCGGAGTAGTAGTACAGTAGTATTATGATTAATTTGTTGGTGATGAGTACTTGTGTAGTAAGTTTGGCATGCATCACAGCTAATCAATTAAAGACATTGCCGGCTCTTTTATCATACCTGTGGTTGAAAGTAGGGACCATTTTTACTGCTTCATAACATGCATACCGGCCGTCCCCCTCCATTAATACTCTAATACTAGACTTTACTCTTTTTTCTACAGGATTATTTGGTTTTCAACTTTACGCAATCCCCACAAAGAACACGTCTACGTTTCTCAAGCATGCAAGCAAATATAGAATCTTATCTTGGACTACTACTTCCTCTCTTTTCCAATGTTAGAGTTACCAAATTGTCCTAGGAGTTTAAGCTAACTAATAAATGGGCACAACGATGTATATTAAGCTAGTTATTCAATACCCTCCCTCACGTGAAAATGGAAGAAACAAGATGTAAACGAGGAACAAAAGCATGCAACCTGCAAAGAGGGCATGAACTCAAGACCTGTCGCAACTAGAGCTTTGATACCATGTCAAGTTATCAATAGTCTTAAAAGCTTAAGTGGTTAGGAAATAGGCCTAATAATATATATCAAGCTATTCGACACTCACCACTGCCACAATATCACTCGCTATTGACACTTTCTTTCTTTTTCTTTTCTTCTTTGTTTGGAGCGTGGGAAAGAAAGAGAATGGACGGGGGGGAATGGAGTAACTATTTTCCTTCCTTAATTACTCTTGTGATGCATAAAGAAAAAGAGGAGAAAACACACAGAATTTCCAAGGATTTTCTCTACACTTTCTCTCCTAAGAATTTCTGTTTCGAGGATGAAATTTCATTTGCAATCCAAATCCTTCGGTTGTAGTTTGTATTTCCTATATACAATTGATAATTCAAACAACTAAATTCTTCATAGTTTCAGATCAAAAAAAATTCTTAATGGTTGTCGAGCAAATCACTAAAGCAGATAATTAAGCTAATCAAACATTCAGCCTAATCGAATCTCATTCTTCTTGGAAAAGTTTACTATCTGCGAAACCGCCAATTGCACGGTGCGGTCCAATGTTAGGGGTGCAGAGAAACTTTGCCCCTATATTTTTCCGGTAATGTAGGGTGTTCCAAGCCAATTTACGCACACTTTAAACTAATCCCTATAATCTTTTCCACAGTTGTTTTACATGCTTACGCTTAGGGTGAGGTGATCTCAAGAGTTGCTGGTAAGGAAAATCAAATACGAGACCTTAGGAGGGAGCAAAAAGTATTGGGTCAAGACCGCTGGACCAACCCTTGGGCTAGCTTTACTCCTATTTTCGTATGCCTAAGTACTCAAGGACTTTGGTTTTATAATATGTCCCAAAATCACTCCCGACATAGAGCTACTCAAAACCAGTTGAGGACCAACTACCATACCAACCAACTTTACTCCTCAATATTCCTAGACCAGAAAGGGTCCAAAATCTTGCCCTCAGAAAAGTAAAAATGATTGAAGGTTGGTTAGGAAGGCAGAGGGAAGAGTTTTTCATTTTCCTTTTTTTTTTCAATCTTGGGGAAGGTCGTTGATGTACTGAAATCAATTGATGGAAATAATTGAAGTCACCCCCACCACATGCATGGAAAGGCTACACCATGGTCCAATCCACCATTTTCTTTGGCTCAATGGTCCACATTTTACTTGTGAACTGGGAAATATTATGACCGAAAATCGTTTCTTCGATTCGCAACTAAACTAGGTGAGCATGACCAAGCAGAACAATATAAGATCAACAATTTGTTTTTCTGATTCGTAAATGTAAAATTGAGGAATAGGGGAAGTATAATATAGATATAACTAGTGGGATTCCCGTGCCTATAGGTACTCAAAAAAATAAATTGACTTCAAACGATATTAACCACTTTATCACAATATTAATCACGTCCCACAACACCCAACCATCTTCAGAAAATCCAGTTTGAGTTTGAAATAAACTGATAGATCTAATCAATTCAAATTGATTAAGTAACACAAGGAAGAAAAATAAATGACATAAGTGGCCCTTTAAGTTTGAAATAAAAGAAGTTTGAGGTGGTTTCACTTTTTTCTGAACACGGCTTTCAACATTGTAAACTTTGATAGCTTCAAGTTCCATTACCAAGCTTTCCCAATCATTATGTGGTAGGTTAAAGCCACTGTAACCTGTAGAAAGTAAATATTCTTTCAGCTCATACATGAGAGCCATGCCTTACCTAGGAGTTTCTCACTTTCAACCAATCGGATGGAGATATAAGGGTTGGCGACCAAACAATATATACTGATTGAAATCATATTTATCTATATTCATCCCATCGGTTGAAAGTGAGACACTCCTAGGTGAGGCATGGGTCGTTACAATAGGCCACTAGATTGGATATAGAAATTCTGTGTGCAGTTTATGTTTGTTTGTAGAGATACTCAGACCCAAAAAAGGGTTTGAGCGGGCAAGTTGGGCGGGCTGAGCTGGACTAGAATAAAGGATAGACAAAAAACAGGCCCATGTATACTCGGTAAAATGTGGGTTTTAATCTCCGTTCAAACTGATATGAAAAGAGGCCCTATGTACATTTCCATAGCATGTGGAGATCCCAATCAAGTTGTTCAAACCCATTTCTCAATCCAATAGAAGAAGCCCAATCATATTTAGTAATCCTACTAGCTAACCAATAAACATACTTCTAGCACCATCCACACGTGATGAGATATTAGCTTCGGCCCCAACGTAGAGGTGGTGGGATCTTCTGCAGATAATGGTGTGGTGTCATAGATAGTGTTAGTGGTGTAGTTGGATTACAACGCAGGCCGACTGTAACTCCATCAACTTGAACCTGAGACCTCTCACTTGGGCACTTAGGCCCCCCCTCCCATGCCACTGGGACAAATCCCCGTTAGCAATGTTGTGGTGTGACGGGATATCATACATGCATTTTCATTTTTAACCGGGAAAAAAAAGATAATGACAAATTATCGTTTATGAGCTGTAGCATTGATTGTTTGATGATCAAAAGCAGTTGATAAGCAATTCTATCAACTTCTCTCCGGGTGGAGCTGCCCTTGCCGTGGTGGATGGTGGAGGTTGGCGGTGGATTTGAAACGGCAATAGCTAGGGTTTGTTTGTTCTATATTGATTGGGCTTGTCCCATTATTTGGGCTTTTAGATCCTTAAATGTTTGGTCTTTCAATTATTTATCTAGGCTTTTAGGCCAACGGGTGTTGATTTTGTGGTTTTCAGTGTTTGGTTTCTTGCCAAATTTGGAAATTGGGTCTCGGATGGGCATGGATTATTCTTAGCGCTGTAGATCGTTTGGGTCTTGGGCGAATTTGATGTCATCATTCCTTGTTCCTATATATCTTTGTAACAATTTAGAGATTAATGAAATTTTTTTGCCTTCAAAAAAAAAAAACAATTCTGTCAACTTGATAGTGATGGGATTAAATTGTAATCCACATGGACCACATCCCGTGTTTTTCAATGTGAGATTAGAATCTGACCAACATTTAAGTCAGACAACAAAGGTTTCTAAATTTTTAGTTTAATTCATGCTCTAAGTTGAACAAATAGATAAACAGACAGATTTACAAAAATGTAAAACAACTTCAGGAAGGTAGGGTCGACCAGACCTAAGCCCCATAAATCCTCCAGTAAAACCATTTTCTTCCGTGCTCAATCCTCACACTCTCCCGACTCCAACAGTTTTAAGTCTTTTGACTATTTTTTAAACAAATTTTCGCGCTCACGATGCTAAGATCATAGGGCGCTATGTAATTGTGCCGCTATTGAATAAGAGGATTACATACGAAATTGCGTAAGCTCAATCTTTTAATCAATTTTAAGGGTCCTTTTCTTCCTCTTAATTTGACACCAAAATCTGAAGCAAGTAAATACCATAATCCAAACCATTAGCAAACGGACGCTCCTAAATGCAAGGATGCCGTCCATCCCATTTAAATAGCACTTCAACGCTGAGAAATAGGGAAAATACCAGTAACAAATTACACAAATTTGTCTCCTAATTAAGAATCGAACGTATCCATCCTAACGATGCCATTTTTAGAAGATTTTCCCCTGATTGGTTCAGTTTCAATTCTCTCTCTCTCTCTCTCTCTCTCTCTCTCTCTCTCTCTCTCTCTCTGTGCAATTCTTGTGTTACTTCTCAATCAATTGGTCAATTCATCTTGAAAATTTTCTTTCCCAAATTGAATTCCTATTATTGCTCCACATCTTCTGACTACTTTTGTATCTCTCTAGAAATGGTTTCTATCATCATACTCACCAGACGTTTCCCAGGAACTTGATGACCCAAAGGAGACTTGTCAATCCAAAAGCCCGAAGAGAGAAGAAGATGGAAAGCTCAGCCATCATATTAAGATGCCGCAATCATTTATGGTTGGTTGCATTTACCTTGTTCGTTGTTTGGTACTTGCTGCTTTACGTTCTTGATTGGTCTTCTCTCAGCCCAATAACCCAAAACCATGTATCCACCCAATCTGGAAAATTCAACCCTGTCGATATCACCACAACCACAAATGAAATCAATGGCATGTCTCCCAGTTTCAATCGTGTAAAAGATAGACGGAACAAGCACGGTACAGCGGAGGAAACAACGAATGGCGAAAAACCCATCAAACCATTGGGAGAAATCGTTTCGAAAAATCAAGAAACGGGTAAGTCTTCCGAAAAGCCTCGATTATCGTGTTCGGGTCGGTACATTTACGTCCATGAAATTCCGAAGAAATTCAACGATGACTTGATTGATCAATGCCAATTGCTCGACAATTGGACTAACATGTGCCAATACATGATGAATAAGGGCCTCGGCCAGCAACTTCCTAGGGACAAAATTTTCGGAAACACGGGTTTTTACACGACACACCAGTTCTCGTTGGAAGTCATTTTCCACAACAGAATGAAGCAGTATGATTGCTTAACAAATGATTCGTCAGCAGCTTCTGCAATCTTTGTACCTTACTATGCAGGCCTCGATGTTGCGCGATACTTATGGGGGTCCAACGTATCGGAAAGAGATTCGGGCTCCCTTGAAATTTACAAGTGGCTTAAGGATCAACCCGAGTGGGAATTCATGTGGGGGAGAGATCATTTTCTTGTAGCAGGGAGAATCACATGGGATTTCAGAAGAGGAGTCGATGAGGACTCCGCTTGGGGAAACAAACTAATGTTGTTGCCAGAAGCCAAAAACATGACAATCCTGACAATCGAATCAAGCCCTTGGAACAGTAATGATTTCGCGATACCTTATCCTACTTACTTCCACCCTTCCAATGATAGAGAGGTTTTCCAGTGGCAGAACAGGATGAGGAAATTAAAAAGACGGTACTTGTTTTCGTTCGCGGGTGCACCCCGGCCCAACATTGGGGATTCAATCCGGAGCGAAATAATGAGTCAGTGCCAGAAGTCAAGAAGGAAGTGTAAACTTTTGGAATGCAGAGATGCGGGAAACAAGTGCTTAAAACCAGGTTATTTGATGAAACTGTTCCAGAGTTCTGTTTTCTGTTTACAGCCTCCTGGGGACTCATTTACTCGTCGGTCCACTTTCGACTCGATTGTGGCCGGGTGCATTCCGGTTTTCTTCCATCCGGCTTCCGCTTACGTGCAGTACTTGTGGCATTTGCCGAAGAATTATGAAAAGTACTCTGTTTTGATTCCAGAGGAGGGCGTGAAGGGAAATAAGCTGAGTATCGAGGCACAATTGGAGAAGATACCGAAAGGGAAGGTGGCGGCGATGAAAGAGGAGGTGGTAAAGTTGATTCCGAAGGTGAGTTACGCTGATCCGAGGTCGAGGTTGGAGACACTTGAAGATGCGTTTGATTTGACAGTGAAGGGTGTTTTGGAGAGAGTGGAGAAACTGAAGGTACAGGGGAGGAATTCTAATTTTGTGGGTGATGAAGAGTATAGTTGGAAGCAAAGTTTTTTTGGGACGTTAGGGAATGATGAATGGGATCATTACTTTAAGAGAAGAAGTAAGGAGAAATATTGGGGGAAGTGAGATAGGGAAGAGAAAGCAAGAAGCACAGAAATATAATGGTAATTTGCTTTATTTTTTGGATCCTACTAGTTTTTTTTTTTTTTCTTTTTTGAAATGGTAAACTTGTGTAGTTGCTTTATAGAGATTCTTGGAGTTAAAAAACTCTGCAGGCCCATATGCTATTTTATCTGGACAATTTCCATATGCCATGTAGCCACAAAAAGAGAGAGAGGGGAGGCCATCATGTTCCTATTGTGTTCATCTTTAACAGGAACAGTTTCCGAAAACGACTAGTCGAATGTTTCGAGTTGTTTTGAGAAAATGTTACCCAGTAACAATTGGCCAAAAAGTATTTGGTGTTTTGAAAACTGAAAACAGAAAGGAAATTGATACTGAACACAGAAAACAAATCATGCTTCATTCTGGAAAATGAAACCTACATAGAACCAATATAGAATTAACAGTGATTCCACCACAAATACCTCACCTTCATACTCCCTTCGATTTTGGTATGGGAATGCATTTGAATGATGGATTTTATGACGGTAAAGGGGAAAGAAAATAGAAGAATCTAATGACGTAAAAAAAGCTAATACATTTTAGTAGTACAGTTTTCCTTTTTCTTAACAGCTAGGAGTACATACACAAATTCACTTCACTTGATAATGTCATCACCAAGCATTATACAGCAGTGTAAATCTTAGTAAATTTTCCACATTTTGGTGAATCCTAATCATCGCAACAGAAGGACACTTCACGAATCCATATGAAAAGTAGGATGTTAAACTTGTTGGGGGACGAAAGAGGTCTGCAAGTTTGGATTTTCTTTAAAATTGCTGCTTCATTGGAAAAACAAATGATGAGAGTACATTGAATCTTAGGAAGAAGCGCAAAGCAAACTGCTATTCATACTTGATGAGCACAACTTAATGCTATACTATTTCTGTGGACAAAACAATGAATTCATTCCCGTACGACGTCTCCACTTGCTGGTAACAAAGGGGGTTAGAGGGAGGCCTCTCTTAGAACAAAACATGAAGCAAAACCCTGAGTCCATGAGGTCACACCCCTTTTCTAGGACGACTTGGACTCGAAGCAATCGGAGCTACCTCAGCTTAAGTTCTACCTCTACAGAGTAAATGTTACAGAAACAGCTCAACTACTGTGATCTTTTATTGCATCCAAGCAATGCAGAATCAGACTATTGCACAATTGCCAAACGAACATGAATCATTTGATTACGCACCTTGGGAAACTTTCACATTGTTGTTGTCAGGACAGTAAGGTAAAATCTTGTAAACACTGAGCCCAGATAATTCAACTCTCAGTCAGAGAGAGAGGCAGGAGGAGTGCTAACTGCTAAGTTTGGATCCCAGCAATCAGAAATGTGCTAAGCTATATACAAGAATCCACGCAAGCTGAGGAAAACAGAGCAAAAAGTTAGCTAGTCATCAAATGAACTTCTAAAGAGAAAGAAGATCAACAAAGAGATGCTGCCCAGTACCAGAAAGAGCATTATAGAAACAAAAAGCCCCTCTTGGAGGAGAGCCCCGTGGCCACCAAATTCTTCTTCCTCGATTTTTAGTATCATCGCGTAATAAGCGTATATAATCCCAGAAGATATCACCAGGAACCTGAAGTGTAAGTTTGCAATACAAGTTGATCACTTTAAGTGGTAATCATAAATGACAATCAGTCCCTGTGAACCATATGTTGTGAACATACACAAGTGAGGTCAAGAAAACTAGAGAAGAAGGTAAAACCAATTGTAATGAAAATACACATGTTTCGGATAGCTACACTGTAGGCTACTCCAATGATAACCTCTAAAATCAAAACATGGTCAAATGGACAAAACTATAAGCATCTACTCCTCTAGACACAGGGCAACCAAAAAACATCTGGAAGGACACAAAAGAAAGAGTCCAATGGAATATGAACTGGTATGCTCAACACATTCAAGAATCCAGTTTAATTAGTTAGCCAAAGTGCCATATGTAAAATAGCTCATAACACAATCATTTTAAGTAGACACTTAATATTTTGCTTTTGAGGTTGCATCTATGTTGATCCATGTGTTTGGTTGAGTATACACAATAACCCAGTAATACATGTTTTTGTTAACATTCCTCACAAGACCATCAACTTGAACATAGCGGTACACCGCACCCAGTCTCTACTCTGTGCATTACTTAACCTAAGCTGCAGACGAGCAAACATAGCACTTTGAATTTGTTTCAATAGAACACTTAGTCCAAGGCTTTGTTGTTTGCTTCCCATGCGTAAATGGGAACAGGAAGAGTAATGTAAAATGAAAGGGAAAATTCAATATTCTCCTGATTTCTCCGGTTCATTAAGAAGAGCAAAAATATAAGTGAAAAATGTTAGAATCCAAGAAAAAACGCAAATTAGTAATATTGTATTAAGAAGTCCCTCTTTGCTTACCCACATCCAATCTATGAAAACAACTGAAATTGAAAATCCACCTCCTTACGAGAAAAAAAATCTCATTAATTTCTCCCACTCCCTCAAACATAAATAACGAGAAGTTTATGGTAGCAAGAGTTCAAATAGTAATCCTTAATTCTAACCCAGGAAAGATTGAACAGGATTCCTTTAGCCCTATGCAGGTCCGGAATCTTTACAACCTTCCCACATCTTAGTATTGTAGAATGCAATTTTTCCTATGCGTAAAAGGGCCAACCACCACCCCAATAAAGTCAAAGCGGGTCTATCTTTTGAAGCTGATATTACTGCAATATGAAACATCCTTTCATTGTTTTGCTAAGGGAAATACCACTGATAAATCTTAAAGATATCACTTGAACTATACGCAGACAATCTAAGGAATGGACAGCACAGATATTGTGAATTATTTCTAGCAAAGCAGATATGAACCCTCTGATTTATGCAACAGCTGGAAACTAGAGAGGACAAGCATCAACTTACACAATGATCCATATGCCACCAACTAATGGTATGGCACCCCAAAGCAAACCACATACAAGGGCCACCACTTGTCGTATCCAATGCAATACATCTCCTAATTGATCCTGCAATAGTACTGTGCTATATTATATGGCGACTAACATACAAATAAAATCTTTCTTACAATTTCAAAGCAAGGAATATTTGTCTCCATTGGAAAAAAATTGCTACAAAGATTTCCAAAATTACAATACTATAAGGATCGCATGCCACACATTTCTAAGTCTCCTTTCAACCACAAATCAACTCTACAGTTCCACCAGCTAGGTTAGAGTGAAACATATAATATGACTATGTAGCTTTAGCAATATATTTAGCAACTCATAATACACATAAAGTATATATGAAGTTCACCATTAACATTATCATTGCCCAATGTCCTGACTCTTTCAACAAATTCTACACCGAAGGAGGATGAAGGACTGAAATTGACTAGATGTGTGTCTTACATTCCTGTAATCCTCAGTAGCATTTCCCACTGTCCGCACTAGTATTAAATATCTCAAACTTTGCCAAGTTGTCCATCGAAACCCCTCATTTCCCACAAGGAAAACAAGGGTGTTAAATCTTTTCACGTAGGACGCTTTAGTTGAGATTGTGACCTTTTACCAACAAGGGTAAGAACGTCAGAATTTAGCGCCCACAACATCAGGCAAAACAGAAGTTAAGAATGCCTAAATAATTTTCCACATTTTTATATTTCCCCTATGGTAATGTAGTTATTGTAAGTTGATATCATGTACTCGGTACTCCAACCTCTGCAATGCATTCTAGTATTCTACCTTCTGATATCTATCTTCTGGTACATGTGTTCCTCAAATAGAAGTCCGACAGTGGAGAAGAAGGTGTCTGTTTGCTTACATGCTTTGCATTTTGCACAATTTAAATCCACATGCCAACATAAGGCGACCTGAAGTAACAAATTCGAAAACATGAACAATAGTGGAATTAAGGAGATCAGCCACATTGGGACTGAGACACAGGCCAGACTCCTATGGTGGCTATGCACTCTTTGAAGCTTCATACATTTCAAAATTTTCAAGGGCTCGCTAACCGCTAACCCCAAGCAATTATCCTAGTGGTCAAGGCCAGAGACGTTTGCTCCCTCCTAGCTATCAGGTTCGAGACATGCTATCAACTCTGGTGGGACCCGTATATATAGGGCTTGCAGCTTGCCCGACTTTAATCGAACCCTCTCCCCGCGAATTGATCCCCAAAACTAGTTGAGGTGGTGTTTACACCCATTTTTGGCCAAAAATCAGGAAATGAATTTACGGGTTAAAAGGCGGCCTCGAGGGTTGAGGCCCTGGCCTTGAGGGACCTTACGACCAGTTGCCCACGGATTAGGGCTAGCCGTTGAGAAATGGTGGGTCTCTCATAAAGGCCCAAATCTGTCAAAAGCCCAAGACCTGGATCTGTCCACTAGACCTGAGTATTTCACCCAGGCCTAACCCAAATTCCTAGAAGTAACAAGGCCTACGAAATAGGCCCAAATTGGTAGAGGCCTTGGTTTTCTTACCAGGCTTAGGCTCAGAAGGCTTACAATGGGCAAATGCCCATTATTCACCTACGAGTTCAGGCCCAATTACGAAAAGGGCCCACCGTTTTAACAGCTCCATTTAAAAGCCTTGAATAAACAAGAAAAAGGGCTAGAAGCTGAAACAAGCAGCTCAAAGGCCTAGAAGCTGCTCACAAGCAGGTCTAGAATATTCTTGCTGAGACAGGTCTGGGTAAGCTGCTCACAAGCAACTCAAGGTCTGAACTGGTGGGACCCCGTTCTTCAGCATGAAGCAAGACCAAGGACACATGGCAGCCATGCATGGAGACGTCCCAAGCAGCTCAAAGGCCTTAAGCTGCTCACAAGCAACTCAAAGGCCTAGAATGTTCCTGCTGGACAGGTCTGGGTAAGCTGCTTACAAACAGCTCAAGGTCTGAGTGGACCCCATCCTTCAGCATGATGCAAGGCCAAGAACAGGTGGCATACATGCAGCCCTTGGAGCTGCTGGCAAATGAGTCATGCAGACCTAAGCAAGCTGCTCACAAGCAGCTCACCCAATTTTATGCAGAAAAGAAGGATTTTTCAGGCCTTTGCCCTTTTCTTGGAGTAAAAGGCACGCTTTGTTCAGAGAGCAACCCCTCATTGGAGCATTTCAAAGCTGCTCAAGCTCAAGCCTCTGATAGCAGGCCATGTGGCAGCCATGCATTGGAGCATTTTGAAGCAGCTCAAGGCCTGTAACTCCTATAAATCACAGTTCTGAAGGCCTTGGCCAAGGTCCACGACCTCAAGAGCTTACAGCTTATGCACCCTCATTTCCCTTTCTTTCAAGCATTCATTGTATCCACTTCTTTATATTTCAAGTTTTACCTCTTTTCTTGTACCCGAAACTTCATTAAACCGTTAATGGAGTCCGTTTGATCCTTGTTTACAGCTTTATCTTTCTTTCCATTGTTCTAGCAACGAGTAGAAAATATTTTAAGTCCTTAGCCCGACAAGGCACCCAACGAACCATTACGAGGCCTTACCCTTTAGGCCAAGCACAATCACTCGATAGAAGTCAGGTTTTGAGGCACGAAGGCCTTGAAAGCACTTCGGACAGACTTGTCCTGGCACGCCCTCGCATTCCCAAGCCAATTTGGTTTTAACACTTTTAGTGGAGGAACAGGTGGCGCGTAAGCTAGCCACACCTAAGTACTAATAATTAAGAAACAAAAAAGGCGTATGGCGTCTGCTATGCTGATTTCCCAAGGTTGCAAGGTATCTTGTACTCTCTCCTTACAGAATTTCAATACAGTATGATCTGATCTTTAACTAAAACCTAAATTGAAAAACTGCCAAACCAATGCAACAATGGAGTCCTAGTGAATAACATGAAAACGAGAATGAAAGTGCGAACCTTGTCCCAAGAGGCATCGGGGTCGAGCAATTTGGAGAGGTCGAACGGAGACAAGTGACCGTTCTGATACAGTTGCTGCTGAAGATTGAACTTCACGGATTTTCTCTCTTTCATTCTGAATTCAAATCGATCAACTATAAACTAACAAACTAACTAACTCTGGTATCTGAATTTTCCAAGAATCGAGAAACCGCTGTACTGTAGCGCTCGTTTATTGAATTAATAAAAAAATAATAAGGGTTGGCAGTAGATCTGATCTGAGAGACGATTGGAGAGTGGAGAAGACGAGGTGGAGGGAGGGGTGTGGGGTGTCGAAGTTTGATTCTGATTCTCTGCCGACTGCACGTGATTCATTCTTTCTTAAACCAATCAAATAGAACGAGGTCGGCAATTTGCTGTTCCAATCGCCGAAGTGGCCGATTTGAGAGTGGAGAAGAACACTATAAATATTTAATGGGTACTGGAATTTTTATAAATGAAAAATTAAAACTAACTTAAATTCTAGTACATTATCGTACGTGGAATTTAAACTAAAACTGTTCATTTGTCTAATTGTTATATTCAAGGTGTATTCTAGCAACTAAAATAAGTATTTCTTTTTAATTAAATATTATGTATTATGAGAGATTGATCTGTTTCGTAAAATAAAAAATAAATACTTGCAAAATAAGAACTTTAACGAAATGAGTTGTTGGATAAATTTTCAATAATTACTTTAAGTATATACTCTTAAATTTTTTCTTGAAAGATACTCCCTCCGTTCGAATTTAATAGTCTTTTTTTTGGAGTTCGTGCTATTTTTCAATCGATTGTATCTTTCAATTTATAATATTTTATGTGATTTAAAAAATATTGTATTATAGAACTAATCGACATCTATCAAACAAAATTGATATTCGATATGAAACTCATTAAGGATTAAAAAATATAACTCATTTTTTAGCCGATTAGAATAGAACTAGAGACAATTAAATCCAGGCAGGGTGAGTATTTTTATATATATAAAAAAAAAAGAACAATACAAAATTGAACTTGAAAACAATCCAAAGAATATAAAAAATAAAATAAGCTAGTAGTATCAATTTGTGAAAAAGACGAACAAAACTTTCTTTCTTTGTTGTCACATGGTATACATCAACTGGGGTTAGCGGGGTGTTAGTTTGTTAATCAACGGGGGTTTAGAGACCATTCATAGCCCTCAACCCGAAATCTGCTACCCATGAGTCTCAAACTCAGGTCACCACTGAAAAGAGAAATGAGACAACCAACTTGTCATATGATTTTTCACAAAACTTTAGGATGATGCTATAGTGTCCCCGGTTATTTTGGAAATACCGTAATTTTTGGCATAATTTCACTATTATTAGTATAACTAAAACTCATTACAAGTATAACAGAACTCAAATAAGGTATAACTAAAGAATATCAAAAAAATCAATCAAGATATAACCAAACCCAATCAAAGCATACAAACAAATTAGGAAATGCTACGGTGTCCACATGCAATTTGGCGACACCCAATTTTTGGCATAATCGACCATTACAAACATAACCAAGACCAGTGATATGTATAACCAAGGTCTTACGAAGACATAATCCCCAAAATTTTCAAAGATTCTAGGGATTTTGGAAGTTATGTCTTTATAAGGCCATGGTTATACATATCACTTGTTTTCGTTATGTTTGTAATGGTCAGTTATACCAAAAATTACGGTGTCTTCAATATGACCGGGGACACCATAACATCATCCAACAAATTATGCCTTATTATGATTCTGTTATACTTGTAATGAGTTTTAGTTATACTAATAATGATTTTGTTATGCCAAAAGTTACGGTGTCTCCAAAATGACCGAGGATACTGAAGTCATTTCCAACTAAATGGGAACGACTTCGGTGTCTTCACCCCTTTTGGAAACATTGTAATTTTGGCACAACAGAACTATTACAAGTATAACAAAAATCATTACAAGCATAACAGAATCATAACAAGATATAACCAAAAATCAACTAAATCATAACCGACCAAGTTATGCCTTGTTATGGTTCTGGCTATGCTTATCATGGTTTTGGTTATGTTCATAATGGTTTTAGATACACCATAATTTTTGGCACAACAAAACTATTATGAGCATAACCAAAACCATTATAAGTATAATCAAAATCATTACAAGTATAATCAGAACCATAACAAGACATAACTTGGTTGGTTATGCCTTGGTTTTTGGTGCCTTGGTTGGTTTTTTATTATGTCTTATAATAATATTGGTTATACTTGTAATAATTTTGACAAGGAAATGACTTCGGTATCTCCAATAATTTTGAGGATACCTTAACTTTTGGCATAACAAAACCATTATGAGTATAATCAAAACTCATTACAAATATAACTTGTTTGTTATGCCTTGATTGGGTCTAGTTATGTCTTGGTTGATTTTTTTGATATTTATATTTGGTATGCTTAATTTGGGTTTTGTTATACTTGTAATGAGTTTTAATTATATTTATAATGGTGAAATTATACCAAAAATTATGGTTTTTCCAAAATGACCGGGGATACCATAGCATCATCCATTTTATTAGGAAATGCTAAGGTGTTCACCCGTCATTTGGGAACACCATAATTTTTGACATAACTAACCATTATAAGCATAACAAAAATCAGTGATTTTACAAATGCATAACTCCCAAAATCCCCAAAAATTCTGGATATTTTGGGGGTTCTGTCTTTGTAAAGCAGTGGTATACGTATCACTAATTTTAGTTATGCTTATAATGGTCGATTATGCCAAAAATTACGATATCCCCAAAATAATCGAAGACACCATAATATCATCCCTTTTGATTATGCTTGTAATGATTCCATTATGGATGATGCTATGGTGTCTCTGATCATTTTAGGGATACCGTAACTTTTGGTGTAATTTCACCATTATGAGTATAACTATAACCCATTACAAGCATAATACAACCCAAACAAGGCATAACTAAGGAATATTCAAAAACCAACCAAGACATAACCAAACCCAACCAATGCATAACAAACAAGTTATGCCTTGTTATACTTGTAATGAGTTTTAGTTATACTCATAATTGTTTTGTTATATTAAAAGTTATGGTATTCTCAAAACAACCGGGGACACTGAAATCATTCCCTTCTATTATGCAAAAAATTGCGGTGTCTCCAAAAGGGGTGGAGACACCGAAGTCGTTCTCCCTTCTCTTACCCCCCCGCCCCCTTTTTTGATCCAAAAGTCGTTCCCCTTAAATTATGCCAAATGAATGGGGGAATTATCAGACAGTGATAAGAGGGGCAAATAATGCCCAACTCATGGACCACTTTTTTCCAAATTCATCTAGATATGAAAAGGAGAAATGAAATTGCCAATACATGGAAACGACCACCTAAAAGACTATTACGCCCTCAAGTTTTTGTGGAATTGCCCATACATGAAACGGAGAAAGCAAAATTTCCCATACATGAAACAGAGAAAAAGAAATTCTCCATACATGGAGTTAGTTTGTCGTTGAATCTAGGTTATGACTTAAATTGCCCCTTTCTATGCACATAAGTTGCACATTGTATGAGATCATTCTTAACTCATGATCTCATTTAATATGCAACTTAGATTCATAAAAAGAGCAACTTAATTCCATAGAATCTATTCTCAATTGTAGATTGGGGGGTGGGGGGGGGTGTTAAAGTTTTGTGGTTAATGGGTCGAGATCTGATTCTTATGAATCTATTCTTAGTGGTATAGCAAGTTGAGTGCCATTTTTGTTAAGTAGATTTTGCTCTAATGAAATTGTATTACACTTTATGTGAAATGTACTGTCTCCAGTAAAATTTAAAGTTAGGGGTATGTTTGTTTGAGGAAATTATTTGGATTAACCCATAAAGAAAAAATGAGTTTCTCTTTCTAGAATGGGAAAAAAGGGTTCAAAATTTATGTACTCATTCAGAAAAAAATTGGTATTGCTCTTTTAATAATATTGCACTTTCAATTAAATTATACTTCGTATTACTCTTTTAATCATATAATATTGCTCATTGAGTGTGTATATTGCTCTCTGTGTATGAGTTATAATAAAGAGGGGTATTTTTATCTTCAACACTATGCTTTTCATTTTTAGCTTTTTGGCTTTTTGGATTTCTGGATTGTGGTAAGAATGCATTTTGATTTTGATAGAGTGTTTGGATGATATGTGCAGAATGCATTTTACAGTAGGAGTAGTGTTTGAAATATATGGAATGAAAATGAATTATGGATTGATTTTTTACTATTTTGCCCCCGGTTATTAATAATGGTGTTTAATGTATATAAATAATGTTTTAATAATTTTTTTTAAATGCACATCCGAAATTGGACTGGTATATGAACTGAAAGTGTAAAAAAAAAAAAACTGAAAGTGTCCCCTTTATATGAGTTGACAGAAAACGTTGATATTTACGAGTGCAAAGTGGAGATTATTTCATAAGAGAGAGAGAGAGTAGGTGGTTTTTTTGGCATGCCAGAATTCCAAAATGGGAAAATTATAATTCAAAAAGCTCCTATCCACCTCATTGTCGGTTCTATTTTAGAAACACCCATACCCAAAACCCATATTCCCTTTTTTTGCCAAACACCCAAAACCCAAAAATTAAGCATTGTTCCTTTTACTTTTCAAAAAGCATTTTTCAAAAAATACCCTTAGATCCCTCTAGATTTTCCGTATTTTCAACATTTCTCTCTTTATCTCTCTCCACTTATTACCCCTACTATTTTTTTAAAAAAATTTCAAATCCCTAATTCAAACAAAGCATCAAAATTGGAAAATGTAAGAATGGCTCATCCAAACACCCCAATTATATCTTGAAAATAATTCCCTCATATAACTGGACACTTTCGAAAAAATGTCCCGTGAGTTAGGAATAAAATGCCCCAACCTCTAGTGAACATCAATTCCCCCCTCTTCAAATCTAGTCATAGATGACCAAGTGTTTTTTTCCCGGTGATTTTGTTACTCTCTTTCTTGTTAGGGTAGTCCTATGGTACACACCCTTTATTAGGGGGTGTACCGTACGCACCATGATTTTAAACCTTTGGATTTCAAAGGGAATAATCCGGACCACCCATTTATTAAATCAATTAATAAAATAAAAAAAGGACTTAGCAGGTAACAGGTTGTTCTCTCCTCCTTGACTTTCTCTCCCTCTCCCTCATATGTAAAATACTACAAATTATATAACATAACCACAATTGTTATGACAACACAAAAAAATTGGCACTTTCTTTCCACAATGTGCCATACCAAAAGAAATTGATCAAAAGATACTAGATACAAGACAAAAATATGTCGTAACACAATCAATAATTATTATACTCAAGCAAGATACATGTCTAAAATATTACAAATTAAATATCGTATAACTTGACATCCTACTAGCCTTGATCGATCATTCTAAAAATACACTCACTAACGACATTTAGATTGTACATTTAATTTATATTTGATATGAAACCTAGTCCTCTGTTGTAGTTGAATGTAAGGTAGCCATGCAATCGTGACACAATAATGACAATTAAATCCGTTGAATTTTTTATGTTTGTTGATTAAGTCACCTACGTAAATTTTTGCCTCGATCAAGTTTAGAAAGCTCCATCATCGACATGTAGATTGAATAATAGAATGATATTTTCCATTCAATTAAGTGTCTAGTTATAAGCCATCAACTTCATTTTTGGTATGAATGACCTAATTGATATTATGTAAATTGTAAAGGATAGACGATTTTGATAAATAAAAAAATAAAAAAATACCTTACGTGGGGCTCAGATGGTGCATTATCAGATTTTAATGTTGTATTGAAATTGAACGACAAGATTTGTTTAAGTATGAAACTTCAATGACTAACTATGTAATTTATCCTAAAAAATAACAACATTCTTTTAAAAAAAATAGGAATAAAGGGTGCAAGACTTGAACCCCAGATACTTTAGATAAATGTCCAAACTCCAACACCTTATCACTGTGATATACAATTGAGAATTTGTAATTCTAAAAGCTATTAATTATATAATACTTTCTTGTTCGTAGGGGCCCTATTTTCTGATTGAAAATTTGAGAAGATAGTGGCCTCAAATGCCTCCGTCTTAGTGCTGGGTTTGCACTTGTTAAATCATATTATAGCCTATGTCATTGATGTAAATCAATATGTCAACTATAATAATTTTTTTGAAAGAAAGTACAATGATAATAAATTTACAAAATTATTTAGATTGTACTTCCACGACCTAGTTCCAGGGACCACCATTAAATTTGGATTGGTATGCATAGCGTGAAGGTTTGGCACCGATCCACATGTCAAATATATAGTGCCAATTGTTAAGTGCACCGCCCTGAATATTGATAAGATTGGGTAGTAATATAATTAATTTCACCAATTACAAAAAGGGGAGTAATTTTCACTCTCTATTTTTTGATATTCACACTTATTTTTTTGTACACCATTTTAGTGTCGAAATTGTATGTATTTGAGATAGTTGGACAATTATTATTTTTAGTGACATCTCATTTTCCACGAAGGAATTTTGATATTTTGAATTAAATTTTGTAGAGAAAGAATCTGATTTAGACTAATATTTTGAGAGGAAATTGTAGTTGTTTTCAAATTTTGGATATAGTACTTATTTTTTGGTGAATTTCTTTGATGAAAATTTTGTGCGAGAACTTCATTTTTAGTTTAAATTATTGAGGTATTGTGTAGGGAAAATTAAAATTTGAAAAAATAGTGTGGAGGGAATTGAAAATTACGAAAATATGGTGGAAATTTTCAAATTTTGAAAAAATTATGTGGTGGGAATTAAAAAAAATTAGGTTAAGTTTCGTACAACACATTGTGCTAAGGTAACGACAATCTATGGTATTATTATAATATTTGCGATTATTTTATTCAATATTTGGTATTTAATTTACGTATATATTTTGTTTCGGTATAACTATTGTGGATTTTTTACGACATTTTTATTTTGTTATGGAATATATCATCACAAAAAAATATATACGACAGGTTGTGGTAAGGTAACGCCACTTTATGATTTTATTATAACAATTTTGGTTATATTATTTAATTATGGTATGGTATTTTACCGATTATAACTATCGTTAACTGAACAAGCTAATTGAATTTTTTTTATACGACACATTGTGGGTATGAAAACGTCAATTTATGATGTTGTCATAGCAAATTTGGTTAATTATTGAATTTTTGGTATTTTAGACATGCCTTATTATGGAATATTTTAATCAATTTCTTTTGGTACGACACATTGTAGTAAGAAAACGTCAATTTATGGTATTGTCATAACAATTCTGGTTTGTTACATAATTTGTGGTATTTACATTTGTTTTCTTTTGATATGACACGTTGTGGTAAGAAAATGACAATTTTAGGTATTGTCATAATAATTGTGGTTATTTTATAAAATTTGTGGATTTTACAAATATTTTTGGCTTGGGTATAACAATTGTTGATTTTGGTACAACAATATTTGATTTTGTTACGAAATATCATACGAGTCAAAAAAATTTTGGTCGACTCATTGTGGTAAGATAATACCAATTTATGGTATTGTCATAACATTTATAGGTAGCATTATTTAATTTTTGATATTGTACGCGTATATTTGGTTGGGATACAAGTATTATGGATTTTGGTACGAATAATTATGGTTACATAATAACAATATTTTTTAATTATGGATAACCTGCTAATGACCTGTTCAACAGGTAAATTTTAAAGTACAAGTCGTAACTAGCACCATAAATATGCATTAGAAAACCAAAAATCGGCATAATGAAAATAAAAAATTGTCGTAATTTAGATATACGGTATACCATGTGTACCATAGCTTTCCCCTTCTTGTTAATATCACTCTCCTGTAAGTGCATTTTTGATAAAAATATGTGTTTGCAAAGGAGTAATTGCAGGAGAGAGATGTTAAAAAAAAAAAAACAAAATCATTTCTTTTCTCTCTCTTTTTTGACAGAAAGAAGACGACGAAGTTTGGGAAAGTCAGACGACCACGCGCCTACCCAGGACTTGGATTACAAAGCGCGCAACACAGTGAGCGAAGATGGCGCCGCAGAACCATGTTTGGCAGCAGTCCACATCACGTCAGTTCTCCGAGTGTGGGAATCGTACTTCTCACTCAGAGAGAGAGAGAGAGAGAGAGAGAGAAAGAGGAGAGAGAAAATAGAAAACTCCAGCGATTTCGAATTCTGGACATCGCTGTGTAAACTTTCCCACAAAGTTATTTCCCCCCAAATAAATATTCACAAAGTTATAAAGTTTGACCCTTTCTCTTCCGTCGTCACTATAGAATCTCTCTGCTTCCAGGGTTCCAGACTTCATCGGTTTCAGATCGATCGATCAATTTGGGCTTCATAGCGTTCCTTCTGCAACCCTCGAGAAAGGTCATTCCTATACAGGAGGAAAGAACTAGGGGAGAGAGAGATGGGTAGTCCGACGAAGAATCAAGGCAAGGGTCTGTTTGCAGCGATGACTTCTGGAATCTCCATGTTTGGGAATGCCATGCAGAGATCCGTCACAGGGTATGTATGCTCTTTCTAAGTCTTGCGGCCTCTGCCTATATATATGTAGATGCCTATAGCGATTGTGATCTATTTGTTGTTCTTTCTATTATTTTTTTTCCATTAGAACTCGTTATTCGGTGAAATCGAATGTAGTCTTGATATTGTATTCAAATCTATTAATGCCTAGGCATGACTGAAGAAGTGTACTTGAGCAATTGGTATTGTGATTTTGAAGAAATTTAGAGCCCATCTTCATAAGCTTGCCAATTGTCCACGTTAGTTCGAGATTTCAATTGATTTTATCTGATCTGAACTTCTTAGACTGGGGACGCCTTAATTTGCAACTTTGAAAAAGAAGTGCATCGGGTAGTCGGTAGGACAGTGATAAGTGTAATTAGGCGATGTTCGAGTAAAGGGACCTAGGGAAGTAGCTTTACACAATCGGTTGCATTCTTAGGCAGGTTAACACCAATGCAAGATATAAGATAAAGTATATGCATTCATAGAAAGGTTACCCAATCGGTTGCATTCACGGCTTCTAGTTCCTGGTTAGTATAATGCAATCGATTCTTTGTGTTCCCTATGCTCATTGTTTGAGAGTTGATCCATGTCGTTCAATTCTTCTTTTCATTCCTCTTCACCTGATTATTGACTTGTACAAGACTGGTATATGTGGCTTGAGTATAACACACATTTGAAGTCTATCAATATGTTTTGAAAATCTATATGGGACATCTTTTTTTCATACTGTAGCTTATTAAGAATTAATGTTGCGTATCAAGAGTCTTGCCTGTTAATGAATGCCTTTTTTACTATCTGCCTTCAGATTGCTGGGTTATGAGGGGGTGGAAGTAATTAATCCGGAGGGGGGCAAAGATGATGCAGAAGAGGAAGCTGTGAGAGGAAGATGGAAGCAGGAGGTGAGTTGTGTATCTTTTTTTTAAATTTATTTTTGTTACTCTCACTCTTGTCTCTGTATTTTTCTATTTGTTCAATTTAGAGAATAGTTTTAAGTGTAATGTATGTCATAATGTTTTCCTTCTCGCTTGCCAGCATAGAATACGACAAATAATTGGACAAACTGATTCTGAGTTTTATATTTAGTTCGTTGTATATCCCCTGTGTAGATAAGTACGTAGTGGAAAATAAATGTAATAGATTATAGTCGTGTCTTTTCTGTCAATGCCCTACTTCGACTGGGCTTGCGAAATTTTTTATTGGTCTGGCTGCAGAGGCAGATGGCTCCTTGTGCTCGAGAAAAAACACTTAGTCTGTCACTGTCTCTATCTTATCTGTGTGGATTTGGTGGATACATCTTAGTTTATCATGCTACTAAAAAATCATCTACAGACTAAATTGAAATTGACATATGTTTATTTGGTGGATATTTCTTCTGCTGCACCAATTCCCTTGTCTATTTTCCTGTAGTGTTTCCCGTGAGAAGTGAATCATAACTTTTACTCACGCTTAAGCCATTGATTCATTTCTTTCTTAAAGGACCGGGATAGTTATTGGAAGATGATGCAGAAATATATCGGATCTGATGTGACATCGATGGTGACGCTTCCGGTCATTATATTTGAGCCAATGACAATGCTTCAAAAGATGGCAGAGGTTTGTGTCATGGTTATTGTATAGTTTATTACCTATCTTATTCACTTTCTTTTGCTTCTGCTGTAATGTTAATTGTGCTTTCGTGTGACAGTTAATGGAATACTCCTACCTTTTAGATCAGGCAGATGAATGTGAGGACCCCTACATGCAGTTGGTGTATGCTTGTGAGTATAATATTGCTTTGGGTATCCGCTAAGAGGGGGTGAATGTCTGTAGATTGACTATCTTACGTCACATTTTGATGGGAGTTTCTGGTATATGCAGCATCATGGGCTATATCTGTCTATTATGCCTACCAACGCACCTGGAAGCCTTTTAACCCCATCCTGGGTGAAACTTATGAAATGGTCAATCATGGTGGCATCACATTTATTTCTGAGCAGGTGAGGATGTCCAACCTTTTGCTCTTTCATTTTGCATATGTACCTATGTACTCTTTTCGCTTCTTGAACTCTGAAGTCCATCAAGGTTTGCTTTGTTCTCTCAGGCAAGGAAGCACCGGCCATAGATCTTGTGAAAATAATTTGCACATGTGTTCTTTAGAAGGGCTTGTAGCTTGTGCATTATTCTTGTTTCCTAAGTCCATTGTTTCACAATTATATTGTTACAGGTTTGTCATCATCCTCCAATGAGTGCTGGACATGCTGAAAATGAGCATTTTACATATGATGTGACGTCAAAGTTAAAAACGAAATTCTTAGGAAACTCTCTTGATGTTTACCCTCTCGGGAGGTTAGTTTTTTTGTGTATCCATCCTCATATGTTTAGTCCTGTGAAATTTTGGTGCAGTTCAACATTCTTAGCAGTTGATGTTGACCCTCCAGAACTAGAACATTTATCTGTTTCTATACTTTGTTCTCTTAAAAGCTCTATTTGTATGAGAGGGCAATCTTAATTGGGTTATTAATGTTGGAGGGAAGTCCTATACAGGTTTCCTGTAGATGCCAAAAGAAAGAAAGAGAAGGTTGTATTTTTGGAGGTGTACCCTGTACCAGCAGATTAGTAGAACCATTATGGGTCAATATTCTATTTGGTCAAACCTGATGTAATACCATTCTGTTTATCTTCCAGGGACTTGTTGCTGCAATGGATGTTATACTTCTCGTATTAGTATCTTGTCATTTTTATGATTGAAGTACCTTGTTCATCAAATGTACGGTTATATCATACATGTAGATTTATCATTTATGTATGGTTTTCCTTTTGCAGAACACGTGTAACTTTAAAACGAGATGGGGTAGTCCTCGATTTGGTTCCCCCTCCCACGAAGGTCAACAATTTGATATTTGGACGAACTTGGGTGGACTCACCCGGGGAAATGGTGTTGTCAAATTTGACTACAGGAGATAAAGTTGTCCTTTACTTTCAACCTTGTGGTTGGTTTGGGTATGTTAAATGTTTCTCTTTCTAATCATCTTTCTCTGAACTATCTCATTGGCTGTCAATTTGATATTTGCCTGTGCCACCATGATTGTTTCTTACCTGTTGATGCCTGGGGATTTTGGAATAGGTACTATAGTATGAATCCTTCAGTGTTTAACACTTTAACTCTGATACCTGAACCTCGAAAAAGGGATCTTTAATGCAACTTGTGATAGTTAAGTGCTGTCATCGTTTCCTCTTGAACTGTGAAGTATGTGACACGGACTCTTCTGTTTTTCTGAGTTACCCGTGTCAACAAGTCATGGCGCGGGGTAAGGGTTGGAGATCCAATCCTTTTGTTTTGAAACAAACACTTCCTGTTGCTTTTTTTTTTTCCTTACTATGTTTTTGCGTAGCCAGTATGGTACTATTGTAGATAAACCCTTCTCTGTTGGCTATGATCATATCTTTTAACTGCATATGTTTTGTTTTCATGTACATAATTTTGTAGCCTTTTCCACTTAGGAATACCTCTATCGATACCTCTGTCTGGATCCTTTTTCTTCGAGGCTTGGTATCCTAAAATGGGATTTGACGAGTCCGACCCCAAATATGTACCCGCATCCAATTCCATATAACATAGAGTCTGAATTGTCATTGTTTCTTAAATTTTATGTTTATGTTATGTTTCCCTTTGGATTTTGGATAGAGTACTAGCAACTGAAGTATCTGTGCAAATTTTTTACTTCGATACATGAAAGCAATAGAACATTATGGACATTTGTAGCTTAATTGTTCTGTTTGTCATTATTTTATTCTTGAGATTCTGTTGAGTTCATAGTGAGTGAGCTCCATGTGGATAATTCCCCATGTCTATGTCCCAACAACTTTTTCCGTTGTGTTTGAATTTTGGCTAATTTTAAGCCTTTTAGATCTTTCCACCGGTTATTGGGTGAGTCTGTCTTGCCCATGCACAGACACATGCATATAATCGCGTGCCTGTAGATTTAGATGTGCCACGAGTGTAGCGTGCATGCACCACATCTGAAGTTTGTCTGCAACCTGCTACTGCTTCCTAACTGGGTGTGCTTCCGTTGTAGGGCTGGTCGATATGAAGTGGACGGCTACGTATATAACGCGGCTGAGGAACCTAAAGTATTGATAACAGGGAAATGGAATGAGTCAATGAGTTATCAACCATGTGATATGGAGGGGGAACCTCTTCCCAGAACTGAACTGAAAGAGGTTTTTTTCATTAACCTTTTTATCCTCTCAGTTTTGTCTTTTGGTTGAGTACCGCTTACACTAAGTCAAAAAATAAAGGAATTATAATCAAGTCACCCTGTCATCAAGATCAGAAATAAAGAAAAGAGCACCTCTTATGCCAAGTCTCTTTGTCACGAGAAGGGGAATGCTGGACTAGCATGTCATAATCACATGGCTTACTTATATTTTTTATCAACATGGCTTAATTTGATGGTCTTGACTCTTGATATCTTGCATTCCATCTACATGCTGAATAAGGCCACTCAGTTCTCGCTTATGAAGTTGTAAAGTAACACTTCGCATCATTCATTTTGGATAATCCTTTAATAAACTTAGATTTTGTTTGCTAATACGAACAGTTCTTTTAAGTCTGGTTATTTGAATGTTGTGCTATCTCCTGGTCTCGGTATCTTGCATTTCAATCCTTGTGCTGAATTCTCACTCATGAAGTTGTAAAGTAACACATCGAGCCATTGATCTTGTACAATCCTTCACAGATTTGGTTTGCTAACATGAACAGATCTTTTAAGGTTGGTTATACTGAGTGCTGTGCTATCTCCTTAAAATAGTAGCAGAGCTGTTAAGGCATGGAGCGGGTTGATTAAAACATGGATTAAGACGGACCTATCTGAGTCCAAGCCACGTGATCAAGTTTTGTAATTCATGTACTCTACTCCAGAGTCAACATGTGCTATCGATTCAGCAGCAGTCTTCTCTCCTGAGTTGAATAAAGAAAGAAAATTAAATAAACAATTGACTCGCTATTGTCCTTTGTTAAAAACAATTAGGGGGTGTTCCCCTTTCTCAAAAAAGAACTTTTTAGAAAAAGAAGGTAATTTCAAACTCAAATATAACGAAAATGAAAAATGATTTTTCAATTTTTTTTGCACCGTTTAAAAGATCTCAATGAGATCTATCAAACAAGATCCATATTGATTGAAGAATTATTTGCGTAAATATATAATTTTTGAGCTTGAAATTAC
Organism: Rhododendron kiyosumense; assembly: GCA_019656275.1. Taxonomy (NCBI): domain Eukaryota; kingdom Viridiplantae; phylum Streptophyta; class Magnoliopsida; order Ericales; family Ericaceae; genus Rhododendron; species Rhododendron kiyosumense. The sequence goes on from BPLS01000187.1 coordinate 329,143, forward strand.
CTTCTTTTTTCAAAAAGTTCTTTTTTGAAAAAGGGGAACACCCCCTTACAGTCGCAGAATTGTAAAATTTTTAGCAATCAACATCTCTAGTTGGATGATTATTGGCTTCCATGAAGTTCTTGTGAACATATTGGATGAATTTATTAGAGTTGGTGGTTTGAGAGCTATAGACGATGTAAATGGGTCTGATGGAGAAACAACATTTTGACCTGTCTGGTGCTGCCCAGAGTTTCTTCACTGTGAAAGCATTTCGTTTGGATTTGTCTACGAGTCTACAAGACCTGGGTACACTTGATAAAAGAGACAGGGATAGCTTGATGAGCTTTTCTCAATGTGTGAAATCAGTAACTGCCAATTATAAGTGTTTAGTTAGCAAATGCAGAAACCAAAACTACATCAAGAATGGAGGGGGGAAACTAGCAAAGATGCCACATAGATATCAGGAGAAGTTTTTATATTATTGTCATGAGATGAGAGTCATGACTCATGAGGAAGTTTGATTATGAAATTGGAGATGGTGTTCCAAAAGTGATTGGAAGTAGAGGTGCTTGTGAAGTTTTCAAGAGAGGAGAAGGAAACTTAGAGCATCTCCAGCAATACCTAGCTATTTTGCTTAGGCAAAAGGCCAATTTCTATAATAGCTAGCCACTTAATATAGGAAAGCCCCAACAGCCTAGGCAATTAGGAAAATTAGGGTTTACCCAATTCTCAAATCCCCAATTCTCCGGCCAACTTTTCCAACGCTCACTCCTACGACGCCGTTGACGATAACTTCGAAAGCCCCAACAATGGAGGAGGATACATAAAGCCATAATTCAGAATTTATCTCTATTCAGAAAACCCCAAGTTTAAGAAGAACGGGTAAAGGATACATGGGTTTTTGTTGATTACCAGGAAAATTGGAACATGATCAGAACTGAGATCAATTTCAATGCCGTCAATGATTTCAATGGTCTGTTCACGCCAGATCTGAGATCAGAACGACGAGAGGGAAACCAGAACTGAGATTGGAGATATTTTCACATCTGCATCTCCTTTCACCCCCTTTTGGCAACACACACGCGGAGAGAGAGAGAGACTACAGTAACTTGACATACCAGGCGAGGTCCTGTAGAAGAGGAGGAATCGGCGAGGAAGATGACGATGCTGCTGGATGTGGATTTGAAAGAGTTGGCTCGCCTAAATGTCTAAATGGAAGATATGCTGAGACAGTCGTGAGTTCATTTCCTGTGGAGTTTATCTTGGTGGGATGGGAGAAGATATTGAATTGTATTTGCTTCGTAGGCTCTTGAAGTTTTGCTTCTGGATGTATCTGTATTTACTGTTTAAATGTTGAGGAAAATAGTTTGTAGTTTTAGCTTGAAAAGCTCATGAATGATGAATATATACATGATTGTATTTCCTATACGGCAGGATGTACCTGGTGGTGATTCGATAGATAATCGTATTTCCTATACATGTATATATACACCTATATAGCCTTCCACTCCTTGTAATGAACATGAGTTCACCTGTGCTTGTCACCTTGGTTTCACATAATGGTCATTTCTTGTTCTGGGCCAATTTATTAAATGTAAAACTGAACACCCAGGTCAAATATCAAGATTACATTTTAAATATTCATGTACAATACTTCTCTGCGTTTTAAAAACTATGTGCAATGTGTGAACACTTGGAAAAAGTATCCCTAACATGATCTTTTGCAGGCTTGGCGAATTGCTGCTGTCCCAGAGAATGACAAGTTTCAGTACACATATTTTGCACATAAAATAAACAGCTTTGAAACTGCTCCTAAAAGGTTGTTGGCATCGGATTCTCGACTACGTCCTGATAGATACGCACTTGAGAAGGGTGATCTATCCAAATCTGGTGCTGAGAAAAGCAGGTCTGTTTGTCTCTGTTTAGTGTGTGCGCGCGCGCATGCACGCGTGCCTGTGGGCAGTTGCATGCAGTCACGAGCTCATCTTATGCGTACCACCCTTCTATATAGTATGAATTGTTTAAATGACTAATCAACGCCCTATATTCAATTCAATTCAATGGAATAAGGAAGTGTGATGTGATACTAATTTATCATATGACTTGTTATAACTTATATGAACTCCTTGATTGGGCAAGAAACCTCTTGGCTATAAAGTGGTTAGCTGACGCTGTGGTGCCGGTCTCTTGTTAAGCCAAGTTGATGGCCGCCTAAATGCTTTCTACTCATGGGTCTAAGTGGTGAACTCGAAGACTGTAGAAATGAAATTGCTCCACTATCGATTATGCGTGACTTGTTAACCTAAATGGTAGGATCATTGCATTTGCTTCTTAACCTACATGGTTGGTTCATGGCACTTGCTGTTGTCTGTTTCTTCACCACCACTTCAATTTAGAGTTTGTTTCCTTATAGGTCAACCTCTTTGGTCACCTGGGGCTTTGTTGTATAATCAAATGACATTGGAATAACCACCTTTTCTTGGTGCAAATTTGGTGGTCAGCTGGAGGCCTTGCTGGGTAGCCAAGAAATGTCTCTGAAAGAAATTTTGGTATTGCCAAACCTAAAAAGTATTACTAGTTTTTAGTGTCTTGTTTGCGTAGGTAATAAGGCAAAAATGACTAGGTTTGACTTGATTGTTTATGTTGTGATCTCTTCAGTTTCTGATGCTCTTCTTGGTTATAGCAATGGAGCTTCTAGGTGATGTGATTTGTATTTGGATTAAGCTTTTCTATTTGTATTGAGAAACATAGTAATCATGAAGTTGAAATTGGAGGTTAGAGGTGCATTGGTGTGAGGATTGACTCTTTTATAGGATGTTACTGGCGCACTAAATCTTAGGGTACTTGAGCAAACCCCTTTCACCTTCTTAGAACGAGGAAGTGGAAGAAAAAACCATTAATTAAGTGCTCAATTCTCTCTCCCTATCTCTGCCCATCCAATTTCAGCCATTTAATAAGTTGGCTTTCTGTTTCATAATTTTTTTGGTAGGCTGGAGGAGACACAAAGAGCTGAAAAGAAGCAGCGAGAAGCAAAAGGCCACCAGTTTAAACCAAGGTGGTTTGATCTAACTGATGAAATCAGGACCACCCCTTGGGGAGACTTGGAAGTGTATCAATACAACGGTAAATACACCGAACATCGGGCTGCTGTGGATAGCTCCGGAAGCACAGTTGTTGATGATGTCACATCAACGGAGTTCAATCCGTGGCAATATGGTAATGTTTCTTCATGACAATGTGATCCTACTGGTATCAGTTGTTTTTACATTGTGATGATTATTTGGCAGAACTTTGTCGGTGTGATGATTGTTGTTGTTCGTTTGTAACTTTGTATTTGTCCATTGTGTTGTATCGATTTCGTATATTGTAACAGTTGTATCTTAGCAAGCCTATTCTTGAGAGAATTTCTTCTTCATTACTTCTTTTGTTCTGCTTTTTCTGGTGAATTTCCTTGTGCAAATCATGAATGGGTTTGCAAGCCTAGAGGGTATTTGGGGAATTCAAGAAGTAGAATATGTTTTACCTGGTTCCTATTTTAGATCTTTTGTGAAATGAAGTGGTGGTTATGGGGCAGTCCAATTGAAGCTTTGAAGCAAGGTTTTTTGCTAGCTTATTTCAGACCAACATATGATTTGGAAAAAAAGAAGGAACAGAAAGTATTTTACTGTACTGTTTTGAAAGTACTGTCTGGTATGTACACTTGATTAGGATTGATAGTAAAAGAGTCCAATGAGCTAAGTTGTTCAAGCTTAGTTGAAAATATAACAAGCTCCAAAAATATGTTTCATTATGGCTTGTCTGTAAAGCGGGTTGATCTCAAGCGAGCTTTTGCTTGAGCTGATCACAAGATGTTATCATGTATATATTCTTAAATTTCTTGGACATCATAAACTCAACAAGTTGGGTAGTAGTTATTCAAGCTTGGTTTGGAAGCGTAGTGAGTTTCAAAAATGTCGGCACTTGTTGGTTTATGCAGAAAACTGATCTTGTTGAGTTTTTTTTTTTCCAGAATTAACAAGAATTCAAACTCGAGTAGCTTGTTCATTTATTGATTCTACAATCGGCACAATTATAATGTCAGCACTTAGCAGGTTTAATGTTTGTTTGGGTATTTGGTTCCGAAGTCCTGAATCGATGGGCGTCACAGGAAGAAATCCCGTAACAGAGAGTCCCCTTATTGTCGGCCTCGATCTCTTTCACCAATTACTTTGACCTTAATCTTTTGAATACCATAAATGGGCAATAAAGTGAAGGGAGATTGTCTCTTTCACGTCAAGAAACCTCATTGTGAGAATTGCGTAAACTTGAAACTTATTCAATGTTTTCTCAGCTCTCACAAGACAATTTAATGTAGATACTAAAATGCAAAAGTCTCTGTATATTCTACTACTATTTGGTTTCAAAGTTCTGATTGTTGTATAGTCTCTCCTTCCTCGTTTAATAATTTCTTATTTATCGAGATCTCCTAGTATACTATGGCCTTACAAAAAATCAAGTCGATCGAACATCGATAATCTAGTGAACTAATCACTCTTTTTGACTTACTATTTTTGACATTGATAATATCACTGTAAACAGATGATTCGTTCACAAGGTTATTGATGTTTGATCAACCCAGTAAAATCACTCTAAGTGGCTGTGAAGTTGAGAGAGAGAGAGAGAACTTCTCTATGCTCTATTGCTTAGTTTGATTTTGTTGCTCTATACCAACGCATCAATTGCATTAGTATTACAAGTTAATTCTCGTTTTGCAAATTGAAATTCCTCGTTACCAATATCTCGTCGCGTACTATGGCCTTACAAAAAATCAAGTCGATTGAATATCGAAAACCTAGTGAACTAATCACTCTTTTAACATAATTTTTGGCTTGACATTGATAACAACGCTATGAACAAATGATTTGTTCACTATTTTGTGCAGGAGCACAGTACGCGACGAGATATTTTAAGTGAACGTTTTGGATCAATTTTTTGGGCTCGGAAAGACGTGTTTTGCCCTGGCACAGCACGCTATCCCTTGTGGGACAGTAGTCCCACAACTCCTTTAAAGGGATGCCTTAGGTGACAGGTGTTCCCTTATTTCTGTGCCCATTGACAAGTTGTTAACACCAATAAAAGTGAAAACAATCTCCTGCTTCTTTGGGGAAAAGACCTTGTGCCTAAACTATACTCATCATAAGGCTATGCAGTCTTTATCTGTGTCTGCTCTTCTCAAGGGGCCCGACCTATCTTCCCAAGGTCTAAAGTAACCATGATATATAGCCATAGTCATGTGGGCTTAAGCTTTCAAGTCATTAAAAAGCCAGATAAGGATGGCTGGCTCCTCTGACAATGAGTTCCCTTTACTGCCCCTATGCTCAAGGAAAATTATTCAGTGCTATGGGCATGTCCTGTAGGGTTGGTTCCATAGCGGAAACTCATGAGGACTTGGTTGGATAAGATTTGTGTTCAAATCTCCCTTGCTCCTCATTGTCATTGGAGGCTAAATGTGGAAACTCAGGACTTGGTTGGATAAGATTATGTTCAAGTCTCCCTTGCTCCTCATTGTCATTGGAGGCTAAATGTGGTGAGACTCAATGGCGGAGCCAGAATTAGGACTCCGGGGGGCCGGCTTAATAGACATATAAAAATCAAAATGCATACTTATTATATTATAAGATTTTTGCTTTCCAATATATTACATTTCTACGTTGAAATGATTCTAGCCTAATGATTAAGTATACTGATCATTTTGTATTTTTCTTTAGGCTATTTCAATCGTTGCGTGCTTATTTTTTATTTGTGAAAGAAGTTGAGAAATGAGAACGTAAACTAACTAGTTTTTTTATCAAATCAAACCAAAATTATTAAGATTATACATAGCTATACGCTAATAATATTCAAAATTAGGTATATACAAAATAAAAATTTTAAAACTCGGACGCTCAGGGGGTCGGGGTCCCGGGCCCCAACATAGCTCCGCCCAGGAATGGAGCCAGGGAAGGGCCAATAGGGGCGGTCGCCCCTTTAAGAAAAAAAAAAACACTACTATTATATGAAGAAAAAAAATTCCTATGAAAGTATATAGGCTCGCTTTTGCGTGGTGAAATTCCTGGCTCCGCCGTTGGTGAGACTTTAGCTTTGGCTCTAATATATGTGTGATGAGACCCTCTACAGATACTAGTGTAGTGTGACGCGGCAATACTTCGTAGTAGAAGTTATGGGTACCATACATTCATTTCCATTTTGTTGGGAAAAAAAAGAAAAAAAGAACAAGTGGTTGCGAGATAGAGGGGTACCTAGAGGCATGCACGGGAGCACTGGATAATTTGCTGAGGTTCAATATTTGGTGTAGGTAGGAGTGTTATGTAGGTGATTACTGTGGACCACGGATTAAAGTGGTACAGTATCATTTGAATATTGTAGAAGAATATCCACTTTCAGGGTTATTTGTCTTTAGTTTACACAAGCATCTTGCCCTCACCAAAGATAGTACATACTACATATCCCTTAGTCCTGATTTGTTTGTCCAATTTCAAATTTTCAATTATTAAGAAAATTAAATCTAATATATTGATTTGAAAATTTACATAATTTGAGCCATTGATTTTGAAATTAGATAGTTAATTAATTTGGGACATATATAAGTCAAAAAAGGGATAAACAAATCGAGACGGAGGGAGTGGTAGGTTAGCTTCTTCTTTTTGTTACTATCATACTATAGCGCTAGGTACGTGCTCAATATCGCCACATTGTTAAAATCAATCGTCAATAGCTTTTGATAAATAGTATTATCATACACGCATAATTAAGCTATCGGAATATTACTACAATCATGTGATCAGAATTATCAAAAAAGTCTCAATATTATTATTATTATTATAATTATTATTATTATTATTATTATTATTATTTTTTGAATCAGCAGTCGCAATATTATGTTGATATGTATTTACATCATATAATCCTTCTTTTGTCCAATACTATGAGTAAGTTGGACAAACTGTCACATAAATATAATGGATTGCTGCTATCATCTCCGCTATCAATTTTTTGGGTAGCTTTTCAATGATTTTGTATAATTTATCTTTCAATAGTAGCTAATAAAATTCCTTAGGGTCCGTTTTTGTCATGAAAACAGTGGCCTTTGAATATTTATCTTCAAGGGCGAGACCCGCAAACTCCTGCTTATTAAATATCGTGGGTTCTACTTTTGAAGTTTTAAGTTCAGTATTTATTATGGTGGATCCCGCATAATTATAAGAACAAGACTCTGCTTATTAAACTCTGAAATACAGTAGTAGTATTTTGTTTTTACCAAATGGGCTATTGTCGTAGAGAGAGATATACCTCTGGACTTCTGTTTGGAAGGAAAGCATCATCTTTGTCACGTGCATTAACCATGTGATCATCTGCCTATAGTTAGCTCACAGTATTCTAAAGAATGATTTGTTAAGAAATTAAGAATTAGTGTGAGCCTTGCTAGCTCATGGACTGTGGGGTCCTCATCTGCTAGTAGTTTGTGTGTGTATATGCATATTTTTTGTTTTACCAGTTGAGGGTGTCCAAGTCAATTTATTCACCTCGACTAAATTCCATTCTCAGTTCAATTAAAAGCAAGTCATTCATATCGGAACCTAGGATATGAACAAAGAAAGTAAAACTTTCTTGCGGCCTGACCTAAAAAATCAAATCCCAATCGATTGTGTACCATGTTCATTTCAATATCTGAGTTCATTATACTTAACTAGGATGTCCCCATGCAATTGGTTGTTTAAAAAATCAAAATAAAGATCAGGGAAAGTAGAAGACAATTATTGGTTGAACTAATTACGAATATTCAACCAGAGGCACCTGTAGACAGTTAGTTCATTTTCTGTTGATGATGACTTTGCAGTGTCGGTTAATGATTTGGTAAACAGAGGCACCTGTAGTACTCTTGGCTCTGCCTTAATTTGGAATTTGACTTTTGCTTTCGAATTAGTAGGAGTAAGGCTTATCGATGGCTGGGTCCACTGGCCTGTTGAGTGTTGACTGAGAATTTGTGATCCTCTCCAACACTATACGTGTAGAACTGTACAAGTAAGGGAGGGTAACACGCGGTGTGTGATACTTGTCGGCGATTTCAGCCGTCCAAACGTGTTTTGGACGGTCTAAATTATTCTCTCTCTCGTCTAAAATCTGAACCGTTCAAAACACGTTTGGACTGCTAAAATTGCCGATAAATACTGTCACGTGATACCTGCTCATCACCCAAAAATTTCTCCCATGTTTGGGTCTCGTAACCACAATGAATACTAGCCACAAACTATTCCAGTTTTTGGTTAGAAAATGAACGAAAGAAATGCATGAGCCAAAAGATTCAAATTATCAATTCAGTACATACAAGTATACTTATTTACTAAAAATTCGAACGTTAGTGTGCACTTTCAAATCCTTGAAAATGATGTTTGATCATTAGTTATAGATTCGGAAACCGAGCGAAACGAGCTGATAATTATTTAAGCTTTATGTAAAACGTTAATTGGTTTTCAAAGTATTTAAAACTCAGTTATTTAGCAAACAAGCTGATCTCAAACTAATTTTAATCAAGTAGGGTCATGATTGTCGTCGAATATCATTTACACATTATAAGTTGAAGTTCAGAGTAGTAACTTGTCTCAACAACTTTTTTTGAAAGATGAACGATGACCTCAAGAAAACGTTTAATTAAAACTTATTCGAGTAATAACTTTATTCTTTCATGATCTCTAATTAACTCATCATCCCTAATGATAGCAATAAACGAAACGAGCCATCCCATCTGTCCTTATTATTTTTGTTTTTTTATTTTAACAACAACAATTTCATGCTCGTATAGAACAAAAAAAATAATCCGAAGGCTACAACTGCCCAAATCCCGGAGCCCCCCGTTGGATAACAAAATCACAACATCCGAATTATCCATGTGAGCTGGGTAGGGACTCACCATATCTCCCCTTTTTTTCGGTCCACTGAAGTAAAGGTCCAAGACTTGCACCTCTCTCTCATCTAAAATGTTATCCACATCTCTCTCTCCAACCGCCTTTTCTTCTCCAAGTGTCATCCTATTATGTTGTTGTTTTGTCCAAGTCACGTCTTTAACTCTATCTTTTTAACCATGACTCTAAACAAACGACGGCGACGGCGTAGAAATTGTGTAATGGTAAACAAAAACGAGGTTTGTTTATTTTGACCCGCACGTCTCGTGCTAATGTTTCGCATATTGTTCTTCGGCCAGCCGTTGCTCTCTCTCTCTCTCTCTCTCTCTCTCTCTCTCTTGTTTTGCGACATACCACCACCGTCACAAGTTCACAACTCACACAGGCAGGAAGCAGCAAAGCGAGGCGTCGAGTTCGTGCGAAGCTGGGTCCACGTACGCTTTTTTGACAGCTCCGATATTCTTCCCCGAGTCTTGCTAGCACCACAAACACATACACACCCAAATACACACCCACACTCACATGAGTGGTGGGAGTGTGTGTGGGACCCACCACTCATGTGAGTGTGGGTGTGTATTTAGGTGTGTATGTGTTTGTGGTCTTAGAATTATTGTTCTTCCCCACCCCAATGTCAGGGCTCTAAATGCCGTTTGTCACTATCCCCCAGAGGATTTTTGACAAAAACAAAGATATCGTTGGGGATAATACCGAGGGAAAAAGCGCCCAATGGAGGGCTGCTCTTTTTCCACCTCGGATTTCTCGCTTTTATCCTACGTGGCAAGCGATTTTGAACCTTTCTGCCAGACTGCCACATTTTTTTCCATGGAATTTCAATCTCACTAGGTAAAGTCGTGACTAGACTTGGGTAACAGGTCGTGTCGTATCAGTCAGGTTCGTGTGACAAATCACTCAATCCGAATCCGACCCATTTAGAATTTGTGTTTTTTGAGTCGTGTCATTTTCGTGTTTCGTGTCAGAAATACTCAACTTTAACCCGTTAATTTCGTGTCCGGTTCGTATCGTGTTATCGTGTCTATTGCCTAACTCTATATAGAATTACAGATATATCATATATTATGTATATATGTTCGTGTTAATGGGTGACACAAATTAGTAACCGTGTTGATCGTGTCAGTTTTGTGTCTCGCTTGTTCAACCCGAACCCGACCCATTTAGAATTCGTGTTCTCGAGTCGTGTCATATTCGTGTTTCATGTAAAAAAATGTTCAATCCTAACCCACTAATTTCATATCCGATTCGAGTCGTGTTATCGTATCTCGTGTCCGTTGCCCAGCTCTAATCGTGACCAGAATTATAGTAGTGTGAAAATAAAAAAATAAAAGAAAACACGCAAAATAGCTAAAATGCAGCGGACCATTTGATAATCCGTCGTGCTAATGACCGCAATAGTTAACCATGTTTGAGTTTCAAATGATTTTTAAAAAAATTAATCCCCACCAATTAAATTGATAGTAATTACCAGTAACATTTACAACCATTACGGGTTAAGATTCTTTTGCATGTGTTGAGGATCTTTGCCATCTGATTAATTATTTATTATCTTCCGTCATGAAATAAAATGAGAAAATTAATTATGTTCCCAGATCTACAGCCACGTGCTTATAACAGCTATTACTACAAGCTTTGCATTTTTATATATGGCTACCTCTATGAATAGCCTTTGTAGATTAAAAAAATTACTCCTAGTTCGGTCTCCAATCCGAAATTTAAATTGTTAATATATTTCGATCTACAATGTTTTTAAAGATTTTAAAAACTTTGTATAATAGAATTAATTGAAATTTATCATAAAAGATCTATATTGCACATAAAAATTATTGTAGATTTAAAAATATTAAAAATTTAAATTTTGCATTGAATACTGAACCGGACCTTTAATTTGGAACGGAGGGAGTAGTTAACTTTGTTTAGTAGTCTACCTACGTAGTACGAGCAGTAATCACCTTCAGATTTATAATTGCAGTCATGTCCTTATTGATGTCTTTCTTACATGGGTCCCCCAATGCAGGTAGGTAATGTATGCACATATTTTCCTAGTCCTGGATATGTACACTACATGATATGAGAAAATCTACAACCACCGCACCAAAATGTTGTGGCCGGCAACTGTACGCTGTGTGGGGCTCACTTTAGGATCTGTATGGATGATCTGAGCCATTTAATAATTTAAAAAAAAAACCAAGTGGGCGGCGCAGAAAATCAACTTGATCCGATAGATATGTGTAGGTTCTTGAATCAAGTTTGTCATCTTTCTGTACACCAGAAAACCAATCTTTCCATTTTTTCCGATTTTCCAAAGATGAGAAGCTTGATCTGAGCACCTATACATATCGGATCGAGCTGATTTTTGGAATATCTCACTTGATTTTTTTTAAAAAAATTATTGAACGGTTCGGATCATCCGTACGGAACCCAGAGTGGGCCTCACATAGTGTGTGGTTGCTGTAACGCTGCTTGACATGATATAACTTACAAGTACTTATTTATTGGCAATTCTTTTTTTTGGTCAGACGGAAATTATTTATTGGCAATTCTGATTTAGAGGAAACATGATACTACGGAGTATTTATACTAAGAGAGATACGGAGTAATTCTGCTTTAAGAACTGCACGTAGGTGAAGTACAACTTCTGTCCAATTTCGGCAATGAAAACTTTTAGAACTTGGACAAGTTCTGAATTCAAACTCATTTTAAACACACACAAATACATTTTTTTAACAAGTACTGTGACGAAGGCAAAGTCACATTGTTGTTTCTTCGATAAAAGTCAAAATTTTGTTGTTTCTTTGATAAAAGTCAAAATAATCCAGCTGTATTGGTGAGCAACGAACATGAAATCAAGATTTGATTTCAGATAATAGCAACACAAAAGTTCAATTGGACTCCCAACAAATGAGCAGTAGGATAGGGCCATGTGATTAGTTAAACCGAGGTATATAAAAAAAAAGGCATGAAAACTTAATTTGTTTTGACCTACATTAACACAAATCAATTGAAGTAAAAAAGACAACATGCCCTTTTCATTTAACACCCAACTTTAGTTGTGAACAAGTTACCTAATATTCCTCATTTCAGCAAGGCAAAGATGGTTCAGTTAGGCAGCAAGTAGGTAAAAGTTTAACCCAAGATACATAAAATTTGGTGCAAATTCTAAAATCAGCCCAATAAACTGACAATAGTAAGTGTGTGAATGTGTATTAAATGGTCTAAAAAATACACAGAAATAAGTGTTTTTTTTGTATTCTAGTGTGCTTATCGTCAATCCAGTAGGCTGATAATAACAAGATCGTAAACTTTTACCTAACAGTTCCTATTTTGGGAAAATTAAAATTAGTTGCCACATCCCCATTATATATCTCCATAAAAATAGAAAAGTGATTTTGGTACTTCATTTTTTTATGATGGCACTCAAAAACTTGTCTTTTAGCGTAGAAATTATACATAGCAAAACAAACTAAAAGAAAAATTTTAAAGGGTCATCATAAAAAATTAAAGTGCTAAAATCATTTTTCAAAAAATAAATCAAACAAGTAAATCGATACACATACACCACTCTATCCATATGTGTGGTAGCAAATAACTCCACTCGTGCGCACGCTCCTTCAGAACTAAGCGCGTGAAACATTTCAATTTTTTCACCAAAAAAAAAAAACAGTTTCTATTTTGGGAAATTAAAATTCAAACGGGTTTTTTTTTTGTTTTTTCAAAATAATTCCCTCTATTTGTGACCCAACGTTTTTCTCGATCGTGCGAAGCGCCCGTGGCCGTACGATCCCAACAATTAATCCACGTGGCGCGATCCGGGACGACTTGGCAAGAGTGCGGGTCACCCTATGGCGAAGAACCGGTCTTTTATGTGGTCCGAGCCGGTAATGGGCGTCAATGGTATAAGAGCTTGGGGGGGTTTAAGCCAAGGTTGGGTGGCTTTCAGAGGGTTTTGGCAATCTGAGAGAGAGGGAGAGAGAGATTGGGAGGAGAGAGAAAATAGAGGGTAGCGTCCGAAACAACGATTGGTTTACGAGAAAGAAAGGGAGAAAAATGGGGTAGGGAGGATATTACTATCCGTAAAGTGTCGGGATTGATGTGAATTCTTATCCTTATGAGATCTGTGCTCTTTGAATTCTCGGACAATTCTCCGATCTTTCATGGGCCTGGAAATTCCGCGTAAATTCGTTTGAATGTTTCGGGGGGGAAACTCGCACTACTGGTGAATACAGAGGAAAACAGGTGAGACGATCGAATTTGTTGGTTTCTGTTGTGAAGCGTTGAGAAAGTTTCGATCTTTCCTCTAGTTGCTGTGTGATATGGCATAGATTCCTCGTTTTCTTGCCGTTTCCCTGCAATTGAAAGGAGCTTCTTCTTTTTTTCTTTTTCTTTTTTTTTGGGG
>BPLS01000187.1:345375-355613 GCA_019656275.1 Rhododendron kiyosumense
AGTTTCTCCTAGTTCTAGTAATACATTAACTGGAAAAGAACCCTGTGCAGTTGCAAAAGAATCGATTAAGAAAGAGCAGCTGGATGACAATAGTGCTTCGAAAGTGGAACCTTCTAACCTTGTCTCTGGAGCTCCTGATCTACATTTTAGTACAATGGAATTTCCAGTTGCTCATATTGATGATTGTTCTGTATTTGCATCTGTAATTACTTCTTCCGATTGCTCAGAGAAGATTGGTTGTGCTGAAAAGTTGGTTAATGACGAAAGCAAGATTCAACCTGGGAGCAGCAAAGTGGAGCCACCAATGGCACGAAATGCATCAAATGTTACCAAGGCATATATGTGCACTTTGGACGAGTTGGCGGCTAGATACAGGAAACCTCCTGCTCTAATTAGTCAAGAGAACGGTGTGAAAGTGCCTCTTAGGCACTGGTCATGTTTCTTTCCCTGCGTGTCGGGATGTTGTAAATATAGCTGTTAGAGATGATGACGAAAACTACTCTGTGTGCACTCAACCCAGCACCACTAAAACGGCCTTCAGGCCATCACCACGCATTGGTGACCGTAGAATAAGGAAGATATTGGCATCCAAATTTTGGAAGGCAGCTCCAAAATTGAAGGATGGGGAATATTTTACTGCTGGTGAGTTGATTTGCTTATTTTTTAGCTTTTTCGTGGTCCCCTCCAATTTAATTGTGAAGAATCATAGTTCTATTTCCATGACTCTCTATTATTAGTTGAATAATGTTAGTCTGTTTCCAATCTACAAACAAAGCCTGGCTACCACAATAGGAAGAATTGTTACAAACGTAAAAGGTCTCTGAGGGATTATCCATTGAAGAAAAGGATACTGTATGACGGTCGCTCATTATCAAATTCTGATGGAGGGATAACTAGTGAGGGCATATCTAGTTCGCCATGGAAAGGATTTAGTTGTGATACTTCTGGTTCCGGTGCAACACTGCATGGAGGTTTATTTCCATCCTTCCATTTCTTCTACTCCTATTTTGGTATTTCTTTGTTTCAGTTGTGATTGGAATATGTTTTTTCTTGTTTTTCCACTATATAATCTCTACTCTTCATGCAGCCCTTGGGACAGCATCTGGTGTAGCAAGCCGACACACACCCTTCCAGTCCCGAGATTCACATGGTATGAAATACTCTGATTGAGAGTAATTCATCTGTACTCTTTTGAATTGATTGGTGTATGACATTCGAAGAGGTTCTTACGTGAAGATGTCTTGACTTTTATTCAGTGAAGCTTAGAATAAGGTCTTTAAAGGTTCCAGAGCTTTTTATTGAGATTCCAGAAACTGCAACTGTTGGTTCACTAAAGGTATGCCATATGCAAACAGTGTTATCTAAACTGTTTTCATAGCAGTATCTTCCCAGTTACCTCAATGCAACATTGTAGTGGATGTAGATACCTCGTTGCATAGGGTTCTAGTTTAAATATGGCAAGAACTTTTAACCGAGTCATTTGTGGCTAGGATTTTCGTCTAAAGTGGCGTATTATGGATGAAAATACAATAAGCACGTTGGGATGACCATGATTTGCAAGAAAAGGCCAATTTACTTTTGTGTTATGCATGATATCATCTAAGGAACTGAACTCAATTTTGCCTTTATTTTGCAGAGAAGTGTTATGGAGGCGGTGAATGCTATACTGGGGGGTGGACTACGAGTGGGTGTCCTCCTTCAGGGAAAGAAGATTAGGGATGATAATAAAACTCTACTCCAGACTGGATTAGCTCACGGCAACAAGCTTGATGCTCTTGGTTTCTCCCTAGAGCCTACTGTTTCACAAGCTCCCCCACCTCTGTGTAATGAAGATCACCCCTTGCTACTCAGCTGCAATGCACCTCAGCCACTAACTAGGTAAATTAGAAAAGCCGATTCTCCATTTGTTGCTAGCTCCAGAACTTGGCCTCGTTTACTGTTTTGACGTTTCTTAGCTTTACAATTGTTTAGAGGAGGGTCTTCTAAATGATAAGGATACATATTTTCCATCATCCTGTAATGTTAATCTGGCCAACTTTTTGTACTTCCCCCAGTTTAATTTAGGGTATGTGAGAAGTTGAAAAATTAAATGTTGTCAAACTTGTCCTTTCTCTTCATCTCTTGAAGCTTAATGTCTATTTTTTACTTCCTTGATTTGCCCTCACTTCGTGGAGGGTAATCTGAGCGTACAAAGCTTTACGCAACTATGCCAATGCCTTGTTATAATTAGTCTGGATTCTTATTTGGAACTAAGTTTCCATTTTAAGTCATCGTTCTCTGAGCTGATCGTGTATGTAATGCTGTCTCCAGGTACGTGCCCGCATCTAGTGTAGTTCATAACATAGTTGAACAGAGCGCTGCTGATGCCTTACCAGATCCTCCTTTGACAAGTGTGGGCAGCTTTGTTGAAAGCGATCATGACTCAGCACCCTCTCCTCCTGACATGTCAGATAAAAGCCCAATGGACTCCAGAGCATTGGTCGCCATTCCAGAAATGGATGCGGAGGCATTGGCTGTTGTACCCATGAGGAAATCCAAGCGATCTGTGGCTGTGCAGCGCCGAATTCGTCAACCTTTCTCTGTTTCTCAAGTGGAAGCGCTGGTTCTTGCTGTTGAGAAACTTGGAACTGGAAGGTATGTTTAGCAAAAACTTGATTCAAGTACTAAACAAGGGTCTGCCCTTGTTTATCTCGAATGCGGTCCTGGATGAGCATATTTTCAATTCTTCTGTTCTTCTCTTACCCGTATTGGTTTACATCTGCAGATGGCGCGATGTTAAACTGCGAGCTTTTGACAATGCAAAGCATCGAACTTATGTGGATTTGAAGGTAAGCGATCGACATTTCATTTTCCTGCATATATGTTCCTGATTTTTCTCCATTTTAACCGGACTAGTGATTACTTGTACTGCTCCTTTGATGCTGTAGTTTTTCAATCTCATTCCCTTCAAAATTTTGAAGCCTTCGGTTCAATTGTTTCCAACAGTTTTTACAGTTTTGAATGCTCATAGTCTCATACTTTAGTTGGCTTGTGTTATCGGAAATGGTTCTATGGTCTTTATGCTGTTGTCTTTGATTCTGAGTAGCAACTGTCTCGTGTAATCTCTTGAATTCTACTCTTAGTTTAAAATACACAAAACAGATGGATCTTGTCGTGGGTCGGAAGTCAAAAGGGCAGTATGAGATGCTACTTATTTTCCAGTTTTAAACATACCTTTATGTTTCAGTAGAAATGCACCCGCGATTTGGGTCTTTGTGACCTGTGAAATTGAAGGATAAATGGAAAACACTGGTGCACACAGCAAGAATATCCCCACAGCAAAGGAGGGGTGAGCCTGTGCCCCAGGTGTTGCTAGACCGTGTCCTCTATGCCCAAGCTTACTGGTCCCAACAGCAAAGCCAAGCAACAGCTCAAACAGCAGTCCGACACTTGCCTCCTCCTCTGATAGCTTCTTCACCAATCAAGCACTCAAGGTAAATAGTGGATGCCGTTCAAAGTGGCGTGTCCTCATTTACAAAGCTAGTCATTGCTATATTCTAGCTCTCAGCGGCGATTCTTTCCCTGCGTGGAGAGAGATTGGCGCTTGTAAATACTTGACAGAATAAGAGCTTGCAAACTGTATTTTTTGAGGCCAACCTCTTGGCATTTTTGTTCATTTGATGGTTTGTTTTTGTTTTTTTGGGGATTTTTCTTTACATATCTGTACATTGTTTGATTCTAACTTTTTGTAATGCTTGCCAAGTATCAGTACTATGAATTCATTGGCTTCCCTACCTTTTTCCCTACAGTGCTTCATGTCTAGACTGCTTCATCGTTTTGAATCCCTTTTTGACTATTTGTTATAGTGCCCTTTGGTTTTTGTCAATTTCCCCAAGTTTACTTGCACGTATGCATTCGTGCGCCCAAAGGTAAAGGTCAAGAACATATTCCCAGAGGCCTTAATCCAAGCTGTACTTGCTTGGGCTTTGCTCTAGGTGTTGAAGCCCAGCCCAAAATGATAGCTCGCAATAGTTATCCGAATTGAGTCAACCTGTAATCCCTCAAGATTGGCCTGCTTACTCTTGCCTAGTCCAAGACCATTGGGCTGATCTTGAGATTGAGCTGGTGTTTTGAGAGCTAATGATACACACATACACACACATTTACTCTTTGCCTAGTAAATTGTTCGAGTTTGGTTTCATGATTTAGCGAGCTTTCAAGATGTTCTGAAGCTATGTACCAAAAAAAGAGATGTTCTGAACCTTTAAATAGCTTAGAACTGAATAGCGATCGGAAACATGCATTAAATAGCTTATCTTACAGGGCCAAAGTTCTAGATGGTTCAAGACATACTATTTAAAGACTTTAACAACTTAAAAAATGTGTTCGAGCTTTGTGGCTTAATTCATTCTACAGTCGGCTACAGGTTTTATTGTTGGGGCTAGTAATTCTACTTGGAGTATTTCTTAAACTGAACACATTTGGTACTATTTCCTCCCTAAAGTACGATTGTGGTGGAACCATGGAAGCATACACACTACTGTCCATTGGAGTGCGATTGCGGTGGAGGAAGTATCCTCCAAATAGGGCTGATAAACGAGTTTATCAAACCGCTGTGACTGTGACCGTTGTGAATGTGATGGTATTTGCTAATTAAAAGCTCGTTGGCAAGGGTGGACCCACATTGGGTCAAGAGAGGTCAGTTGACTTCACTGAATCAAATCTCCCCACAGAGATGTATATAGATTTTGGACATTTTGGTAATTTTGCCCCCAAACTTTATACTCTCCCTTTATATCTTGCCCCAAGTGATCTCTCTCCCTCTTTTATCGGACTCTCTCTCTCTCTCTCTCTCTCTCTCTCAATAAGGAAAAATACTAAGAAAGAAAACGAAGCAAGAACTGTCTGTTTGAGATTAAAAAAACAAAAGTTTAAGAATGTTTTTATTTGAAGTGCACTGCTTATCTTTATCTCTCTCTCTCATTTTTGAGCAAAACAACACTTCGATTATTTCTCTCATGTAAAACCTAATCCTTGGACTTGAAGGAAATTTGATTTCTCTTAGATTGTGATTTTATTTGTGTGTGCGTGTATGTGTTTTTTTTTTTTTTTGAAACTATAGATTGTAAAACTTGATTGAGAATTGTGCATTAACAAGTTAAAGCAAACATCATATGGAATCATGGTAATAAGACTTCATTAAAAGTCAGACTTTAAATTTTGTGTACCTAATTGGGTTGTATCATCATTAATCCAACCTAAGCAAACTTATTAAAAACTAGGATAAACATAGGTCCTATCAAAATTTGTTAAACTTCTAAATTTTTTCTATATTTTTCCTATAGCTATGGAGAGAGAATTTAAAAGGAAGGAACCATCACAAGCATCAAGTTCTACACGTCACAACGAGCCTTTGTGTATGAGGATATTTGACCCCAGTGATAGAAAATTTTGGGTCTACCCCTGCTCGTTGGATATCAATTTGTTACATGAATGAACCAAGTTTGAACATATTTTTAAAGCTCGTTATGCACTTGCAAACCAAGATCAAACGAACTATATACTTAGGTTATTCGACTTATGATGTATAAAAAATTCATGCTGCTTGTGATCAATTTGTGACCTGCGCAATTAAAGCTCGTTTTGAGATCGGTTCGTCTTATAAACAAGCCAATCCCAAACATATTTTTAAAACTCGTTAAGTTTTCAAATCAAAATTGAACAATCAACTACTGTTTGGTTCGTTCGGTTCGTTTATCGACCCTACCTCTAATGTAACCATTATATGTGATATTAATAGGACTTTGGTTTTACTATATACTATATTTGAATCGTTTATTTGGTAGAAATCGATGTATTTTCTATGCAAAAATCATGTTTGATTGGACATTTGTAAAAGCTTGGTCGAGCCATCTTTATTGTTTGAGCAATGGAAAGTTAGAGTTTAACCGATATTGCACATTTGTTAAAGAACACAGTTGATGCAAGTCAAATACAATCCATTGCTTTTATTACTTTTACCATCAGACAAAGTGTATGACAACTTCATTTTTTCAATTAGGAAAATTTGGCATTGAAAGAACCGCAGAAAATGAGTCAAATGACTACTCATGATGCTGCATTTGTTTTGTATGTGAAAGCATGCAATTATTGGTTTGGTTGAATATCCCAGTGCAAATTCAATGTGGTCCGAGTCCATGAAAAATGTACTGATGAACCTCCTCCATGTTCTGACTTGACTGAAATACTTCATTCTCCATCATTACTTTAAGAGAACACCAAGCAACTGACATTTCTTGTGCATTTTGGAGAAACACCAGGCACATTGAAAATCACTTGTGAGGTTGATCTTGACTCACCACATGCAATTACCATGTCAACGAAGAACCAATAGGGGAAAAAACAAAAAATGTGCTCCCGTTTTTTAAAGCTTTACTTGTGTTGAAGCATATATACCGTCTTAACGTCAACAACTCATGGGCTTTAGCTTTTCAAAGCCTAACTACAAGCTGCATATGATAGGAAGTGTTGTATATGTTAGACGTAACATATTAGCCTATTAGGTATAATCCCGAAACATTTTGGCTTATGCACGTTTTTTTTTGTTTGGCTAGAAATTGTAATGGGATGTATATGTTTCCAACACTAACGTTGCTTTCCTTTTGGTAATCTCAAGCAGTACTCTATCTACAACGTTTTGCCCTGAGTCATCATTGAGGCAGTGCATGCTTGTATTTTCATGCAAAAAAAATGCTATTTTGGTTACCCATATTACAATGACACATGCCAAACCCAGGTTCAGGCCAAGGTTAGTATTCACCAAGTTGGTGGTTTATGAATTTCATATACTGTTTCAGCCTCTGATTACTAAAATGATTATGTATGTATGTGTGTGTTTTCCTTGCCGAAGCCAACACTTAGGAGTGGGTGCAGATTGCCCAAAGTACAGCGACCAAGGCCTGCAACAAGGCAGCTGATTACCCAAAAATGCTATTTTGGCTACCCATATTACAATAACGCAGGCCAAACCCAGGGTCAGGCCAAGGTTAGTATTCACCAAGTTGGTGGTTTATGAATTTCATTTACTGTTTCAGCCTCTGATTACTAAAGTGATTATGTATGTATGTGTGTGTTTTCCTTCCCCAAGCCAACACTTAGGAGTGGGTGCAGATTGCCCAAAGTACAGTGACCATGGCCTGCAACAAGGCATCTGATTCTAAGGATGAGGCCCAACAACGAAAAGTGCAGAGTGCCAGAATCACCACCAGGTATGATCATGGCTCGTCAGCCATTATGTGTTCTATATAGAATCTTCCATCAAAGTGACTTAATATAGTGTCGTGGCAATTATAAGGCATTTTAGTAGGTTTCAGTACTATATAATTTTTCCCTAATGTAGCATTACTTCACAAGAACTATGCTTTGATTAGAAGCTTGATTACAATGAAAATTTCCTGTTTGTTGGACAAACTGTTGAGCAAGTGATGAACATGGCTTAGGGTGCCAATAGATGGTGTGAAGAACACAATTGGAATCAATGAAATCACTCATGAAAAGAAGCTTTGAGATTTCTATGCAGAGAACTCTTATATATATACTTGCAGAACCACTGTCACAATGGCTAATAGAATACATTTTGTCTCATGTTTATATGGTGTGATTCCTTTTATTCAAGAGTTATCCTATTCTTTGGTTAATTCCCTTAAAACTTATGATCCTATTCTTTTGGTAAATTCTAATAAAATTTATGGATGAATGGAATTTCTCAAGAGACCCAACTGACCCTTGCAATTTTGATATGGCGCGTGGTAGAATGTGGCAGAAGTAGGTTATTGGGACTATATCTTGTGTTGCAAGGGCCCCTTATAAAGTTATTATTTATGCTATCCATTTTACGGTTTTTACCTGTGCTTTCCCCAAAAGGTTGTATGGTGATATACTTGCACCGTACTTCTTGCATATACATAATCATGCAAGGTTTTTGCATTGGATGTTTGATTCTTAGTTATGGGTTATATGTAGGCTTAGTAGTCCATGGAACCAGTTGTTCTTGTCTAAATCCATATCTAAGTATTGCATGTCTAAGCATTGCTAAGTTTGGTTTACCCTGGTTGCGAGTTCTACAACAATCCACTAGATGACCAAATTGGTGAGATTATTTCAACTCCTCTGCAATGAGGCTCTTTAAGAAACCAATTTGTAGAAAGTAAAAATCAAAAAGTTGGTCTGCCAACACTTTTTCGCTGCCAATTTTTTTCCCTTAACCTGTTTCTCTTACTATATCTCTACTTCTTTCTATCTCGGATATCAGAATTCTACTCCATGGTCAAGTTTCGTTGACGTAAGATCTCTAATTTTTCCTTTTTATTCAGCTTCTTGAATTTCTAGAGTTCTCATAAATCTAATTCATTTGGAGGCTATATACATGGCACTCCTACTATTTAGGCTTTTCAGTTTATATAAAGCGATTTGAAATATACCAAGATTAAATGTGAAGCTGATGTTGCTAAAGTTGTAGCATTTTGCTTGGAGCTTGGCAAGGATAAGAAGTGGGTAGGGTTTGAAATTGGGGGAATTGAGGGCTTATCACCTGGTAATGCTTTCGTATTTGTCTCCTGCAGGTTTCAAGAAACAACAAAAGAGCCATACCATGTGAACTGAATAAAGGTTAGAAAATACCTGTTGTAATTAATTGGTTGTTCCTTGTGTCAATGTTGCTTTCTTTGTTTTGCAAGAGAAGTATTACTTGGCTACCATACAAAATTGCTTAAGATGACCTTATTTGGCAATATTTATTGCAACAGAAAGATGGACTCAATGTTAGAGCACATGCCGACACGCGACGAATTTAGGAAATATTTTTCCCAAGGGCTAATATAAGGTATTACTTCTGGTTTGGCCAACAAGAAGAAAAACTTCACTTTGGAATTACTGCCTGGCAAATAAACATTTTTGTCATCGCAATTGCGGTCCATCCATGAGTGAGCGGATTAGTTGGGGTATTGTATGTTAATGTTGTTTGTCATGTTCTACTTCACTCCACCCCTTTCATTTACATGTTGAGTGTTTCATATTTGAGAATAGGTCTGAGGGGGAAAAAAATAAGATAATTTTTGGTGATAGGGCTCCATTGGATGGTACAAATACTCGGCATAATCATAGTCCTAGAGAGCTCCTTTAGTACTAATTCATTTAGGGCTCGGCATAGAAATTTTAGTAAGGATTTTTGCACGATAGTGCAGAATTGAACTTGCTTACAAGTTTGAGTATGCGAGTGTAATTACTACTTGCGTTAAAATTATTACCATTGTGCAAGGCATTAGTCTTGGATTGAAATCATTTTTTTAAAACTTAAACACGGTGGTTTAAGGCAGGAGCACAAGAAACACAACTAGGGAAAAGAGTTGAACATCTGCTCTCATACTTCTAGAAACAGCGAACAGCCAATAGTCATTTCATTTTATTCGATTCTCTTTTTCTTGTTCAATATTTTCGCTATTTCCTGGTATCCCCTCTATGAAATGGATGCTGATTGTAGTTGTATGAGTTGATTTTACAGCAATTTAGTAGAATGAAGAAAATTCTGACCAACCATCTTGAACTAGCCTTGGAAGACTTTTGTCACATAGACTGAATGCCATCAGCATCATTACTTTTGAATTAGAAAATTTTTGGTTGGCTTCCTAAAATCTTCAACTAAAAAAAGCTAATATTGTGAATGTGAAGGACTACAACCTTGAAACGTGTAGTCCTTGAAATGTATCTAGGGGGAGTTTTTCCTCTCTTTTTTTGGCCCTAGCCCATCGTTCCTTGATTACATCATGTTGCTTGTACTATTTGTAAGAAATTGGTAGATAATTAGAAGTATGTTGATGTGTGTTGAATGACTCTTGTCTTTTGTTTTAAATATGAGGACTTGAGGAGTCAATTATCAATATTTTGGCTATCAGTATTCTAGAACATAAGAAAATATCATTACGATACTATCAATAAGATTGGTCTTGTATTTGTTTTCCAGGTGAGATGTTAAAACCCGACAACTGTGAAGGGAATTGCCAAAGTTCTCAAGGGGGAAACGGTCCTTCTCAAATGATAAATCAGCTTCCGTCAAATGGAGGTGAGATCATTCATAGATTAATGCAATTTTGTACATCCTCTATAGAAAAGGGTGAACAAAACCCTCTTTCTTATTGGCTAAGATAAGAGAAGAGAGGACCACACTTAACTCAACCCACCCCAACCCAAGTTAAGTCCTTACT
>BPLS01000187.1:410613-440874 GCA_019656275.1 Rhododendron kiyosumense
CAACTTTAGTCTAGTCGATTCACGTTGACAAATTTATGGTGTAAACATTGCCCCCCTATTTACTTGAGTTAAGAATTTAACTTTAGTAAATATTCTCTGAAGAGCCAACGCCTATATAAAGCGAGGTACTTTGAATTTCTAGGGCACAAAACTTTTCACACTAGGCTTCTGTACTATACTTCCATGGCTTCGAAGATGAAATCGAAAGCACTTGTTGTTTCTAACGAAGACTTAGTTATGGAATCGGGACTAGAAATTGTTCCTCGATTCCCAGCTTCGTTTCGTGACGAATCGAGTCAAAACGTACAAGCTCTGATTCCCGTCGAGAACTCTAACTCCCTTTGTATGTTGGGTCCGGTGTTCCCATCAACTATAGCAGATGATATCTCATCAGTTTATCCCGTAGTAGAGCGGGATCCGCTTTTGCTTCAACACTCATCGCTCGAATGGTCCGGTTGGGGTAAGAATTCTTACCTTCGCTCTTGGCCCTGTAATGTCGAATTAGAATGGGTCGATTGGGTAAGACGCATGACAAAGTTTCTTCATGGTGACTGGGAAAAAATGGGGGTTCGTGAAACGATTGAACTCTCCCAATTTCCTTTGGATATAAACTTTGAACTTATAGCCGCTGCGGCTTGTTTCTGGTCTAAGTCGTCCAACGCTTTGATTATACATTGTGGGTTATTGTCTCCCACTGTTTTGGACATTTCCCATTTAACTGGCCTTTCCTCATTAGGCCGTGAAGTGAATGCTCTTCTTTCCCCTGAACCATATGATCCAGTATTTACCGTACCCTCATCTGGGGTGAGCTATTCAAAGTGGTTGAAAACCTATTTCAACGCTAAATCTTCTGCACCTAGTCTTCATGAAAAAATTGCATTTTACCTTTTTTGGATTTGCAAATTTCTTATGGCAGTCCCTGGCCTAAGAGTCACCAAAGAATATCTTACTTTGGCCATTTGTTTGGCTCAGGTGAAAAAATTGGCTCTGGCTCCCTTTGTTCTTGGATCTTTATACAAAGGGATATTTACTTTTGTGGATAAAAAGATAGCGGACTCTTGTGGAGGTCCCTTTTGGATTTTTCAGGCTTGGCTATATGCGTATTTTCCTCAACTGAAGCCTAAGTCAGATTATCCTCTCAGGATTGATGAGACTTATAAGGCATGTCGTAGCTATGCTGAGTATTTTTTGGGTTTTCAAACTGATATGGAAGAAACCTCCTTTCAAAGGTATTTCACTTTTTTCTATGAAGACAAAAAGGAAAACTGGCCTGTCTTCAATCCGTTTGAGAAGTTTGAATATGCTTCCAAGCGATTAAAGCCATGTTTTGAGGATATTCCTACAGCTTCACCTCAACTTATGGCGAAGATGATAGAATCTAAACGGTTGTTCTGGGCTAGTATTCTCCTTCCTAGGTTAATTCCAGTTGGCTTTGCCCTGAACAACACTCCTTTCGGGAATTGTAGTTATGAGAACTACTCCCCCTGTCAGTTTGCCCGACAATTTGGTTTAATGCAAGGCATTCCAATGCCTTTTGTTCATCCAGTAATTATTGAGATGGCTTCTAGCAGGCCATCGATTAAGCTGAGGGATTCTGAAATGATCTCTCTGATGGTCAGTAACTTCCATCAACGTGTGAGAACTTTTCAACTTCTTGATTTCAAGGTCTGTTATGAGACCTCTGCTGCCTTTGAAGAATGGTGGTCTGTTGTGAAAGTGCTTTATTTTAACTCACCCATCGCTGATTGTCTTTATAGACTTGATCGTGAATACAAGGATCTTCAAGATAAGGCTGGTAATGCTCTTGACTTTTAGTAGTCAATTTTGGTTATTATGTTTTGTTATTGACACCAGTTCATTCAATCAGAGAAAATGGCTCAACTTTCTGATGAGACATCCAAAGCAATTGTGCTTCAAACAGAGACAATTATTCCTTCACCATCAACTCCAAGTAAGAATACTAGGAAGAGAAAGGAACAAGCCATCAAGGATGTAGAGTCAGAACCTAAGAAGAAAATCTCTCGAACCAAGAGTGATTCAAATCCCAAGACTGTGAAGAATCTTTCTATTTCGACCAGTCGTAAGAAGATTACTGAGAATGATGCTACCCTTACCTCAGTAAGACAGTCGAAGAGGGCTCAGACTCAAAAGTCTGTTAGTCCTAGCAGAGTCAAGGTTATTTTAAGGGTATAATTATATACATTTGTCAATTCATAATGAATTCTTCGTATCTGATTATTTATCTTTTCTTTTTCTGTAGAAATGTAAAGGTACCAAGATTGTGGATGCCTTTGAAGAAACAGAAGAGGCTTCCTCAAAATCTTCACAATTTCAAAAGTCTATCCTTTCCACAGGAAAGACTGTCAACACTGAACCAGTAGTCGACCAAACAGAGTTTGGGGATACGGCTATTTCTGATCCATTATACCAAGAAGATGAGTTGCCTGAAGTACAAGAGGTCCCTTTGAATCCTTTACTACAAGAAGATAGTCTCTTCTTACTAATGGACGGGAGTGCTAATTGTGACCCAACTCAGACTGATCTTGAAAAGGAAAACATTTGTCAGTCATTGGTTGTGGCTAATCTTGAGCCAAATCCAACAACTGCTGGAGTGATTCAAGATCCGTTGGCAACTATGGGGATGAATACACTTCAAACTGAATCAGAAGTGTCCCTTCCTCTCGAAGTTGCTACCTCAAATCAACAGGAGAAAAGCAAGGAACTAGTTGATATTGCTCCATCAACTGACGTACATCTTATAACAGATAGTTCTATTGTTCCTCGACTCACTCTAGGTGAGCAGAATTTGGAAAAAGGACTCACAAAAAGTCCTGTAAAGGAACTGTTCCCAATTTCTCTACCTCAAAATGATCATTATACCTTAGAAGGTGTGGCATCAAGTCCTACTAGTCATCATGTGACTCCTGAACCAAATGTGGACACTCAACTTTTGATTATTCCCCCAAATGTCATCACTGAAGCATCTCCACGTTCAGTGAATAAAATTGGGACTAACCCCTCTGGAGCTGGTTGTTCAACCCCAATTGAGTCATCTAGCAACTCGTTAGACCATTTGATGGAGGAGATAAGGTCGACTTCTCAAACTCTTCGATCTTTGACTGAGGAATCAGAGTCTAGTGAATCTTTCTTTTTCTTACAATATAGTGATACTATTCAGAAAGAAATTCAAGACTTTTTTGACTTTCTAAAGCTTCCTTTTGAGGAGTTAGCAACGGTCAGATCTGTTGAGTTTATTGCTTGTATAGAATCGTTATCTCAGAGACATGTGTTTCCTCTCAGGGCACAAATTGCTCTTGAGAACTTTGCATCTTCTTTGAATGAAACTGTCAACCTTTTCCGATATCATCAAGGAGAAATTAGCCAGAAGCAGAAGCTAATTGATGATTTATCGAACATGACAGTTGTATTATCGACTATGCATGATACTGCTTCAACTTTAAAGTTGAGGTTTGTGTCTATTGATGAAGAAGAGCAAAAGTTATTGCATCGATTAGGTCAACTACAAGCTGAGAAAGAGAATCTTCTGAAGACAGCAAGCCAGCTTGATAAGGATTTCAAGCGTTTAGCAGAAGAGGGTAAAGGTGCTTCTATTCATGTTTCTGCTGCAAGAGCAGATTTGCAGAGGAACAGCTTTAAACGTGATGAGCTGTTAGTCAAGTGGGAGACTTTTAAGTCCTTCTTTCCTTGATGTTGTACTTCTTTTGCAACAATCGATTATGTTTTGTTAAAGACTTTTAAGTCATATTTTATCATTTGCCTTTGGTATTTAGGCGGTCGATGTATACCTCATGGTTTTGCCTTTATTAACAGGCAAGTTTATATATGAACTTTTAAGTTCTGTTTTTGTTAGGAAATACTAAATGGAAAATCAAAATATGATTCCCCAGCCTTCCATAAATTGATGTATTACTCCTGTTATAATATTGCCACCTGAGAAAGGTCACAACAAGGTGTAAAAATATTATGACCAACCTGTCATATATTCATTTTCATATTATCACCTTTGTGTTAGGTGTTTAAATGTTGAATGACTCGTCATTATGACTTCGCCGTTTAATTGATAGAAGCGGCGATATCTCTCTGTATTTGGGGAACATCAACAGTCTGAAATGGCGGTTAAGTACCATTTTCAAATGATATTTTTGAATTAATTACCCAGCTGGCATGTCTTTTCATCTTACAATGGCAATTTAACCCACGTTGTTCATCCAACTGCCACGTTCTGCCATTCACCTCGGGATAACCCCCACGAAGCACGTCTATGGACCATCTTGGTCTATAAATACATGAACTCAAGTATAAACGTTATACCTAAATACTCTTCTCTTATCATGGCCAGCAACAATTCATCTTCCCTTCTCATTCCCCAAATCACCTCTGCTCACATTAAGCAACTTGCTAACGAGCTTCAGTGGGTCCTCATCGAAGATCATAACGAGTGTAAGAGGAGGATTACTGCTATCAGCGACCGGGTGGAAGGGATGGCCCTTCGTCTTGAGAAGATGGAGGCAGCTATCAAGCTTGTGGTGGCCAACTGGGACACCATTGATTCTACTCCTCCAATCGATCCTGCGAGCATCAGAACCTCCATGGCTGGCACTTCTGGCCAGTGGAAGGAATGGCCTAAAGAATAGGCGTTTCTTTCTATGGGGCTACTCTGATGTAGGGGGTTTTTTTTTTTATTTTTCTTTTAGATCTCATTTGGGATCTTTTATTTTAGTACTAGATCCTTATAAGGATTTTTTATCTTCTGTTCTGTTTTGTTATGTTCAAGTATGAACATATCCTTTTGTATGGTTGCCCTACACATGGGCTTTATCTAATCGACTGGTAGCCTCTAACTCATATTCTCCCACATAGAAGGAAAATAATGCTTAAGGTACTTACCATTGATAGTTCTCTCATGAGTAATTCCTTCAATTGATTCTAAATGGTACGCTCCGCCTTTTAAGACTTGCAGAACACGGAAAGGTCCTTCCCAATTTGGGGACCATTTTCCAAATCTGCCCTTTTTCTTTTTCTTGTCAAGTGGAAGAATTGTTTTCCAAACTAAATCTCCAACAGCAAAAGACTTTTCTTTAACCTTTTTATTATAAGATCTTTCTAGTCTCTTTTTCTGAGCTCGAATCTGGTTCAAAGCATTCAATCTATTTTCTTCCAATCCATCAATGTCTATACACATGGCCTCTTCGTACTGCAGGCTTGGATCATAATGACGTGCTATTCTTAACGATTGAACATTAATTTCGACTGGCAAGATTGCTGCATGTCCATAGACTAATTCATAAGGTGTTACCTTAGTACTAGTTCTTTGTGACGTTCTATATGCCCATAAAACTCGGGGCAAAAGATCGTGCCATTCTCTTGGATTATCATCGATTGTTTTGGATAGCGTATTCTTTATAATTTTATTGGTCGATTCGACTTGCCCGTTAGCCTGGGCATAATATGGAGTAGAATTACAAATTTGTATTCCATATTTTCGTGCATACTGAACGATTTCTCGACCATTAAATACAGAAGCTTGATCGACTGTAATTGTTTCAGGAATCCCAAATCTACACAAGATATATTCCTCAATGAAATCAATTATTTGTTTTTGTGAAACACCTTTTAAAGGTATTGCTTCTGTCCATTTTGTAAAATAGTCAGTTGCTACAACCACAAATTGATGTTGTAAGGAAGATGCCGGATGAATTTCTCCTATCATATCGATTGCCCAACCTCTGAATGGCCAAGGTTTCACAATCGATTGTAATTGATGAGCAGGGATCCTTTGAATAGGTCCATGTTTTTGACACCTTTGACAACCTTTAGCATATCTAATGCAATCAGCCCTAATAGTTGGCCAATAATACCCATGTCTTTTTATTAACCATCTCATTTTATCTCCAGCTTGATGAGCACCGCAGGTCCCTTCGTGGACTTCTCCCATGATTTTCATCGATTGGGTTTTATCAACACAAAGTAATAACAGACCATCGGATGTTTTTCTGTATAAATCATTTCCTAACAGAATATAATTGACCGACCTACACTTCACTGTCCTTTCTGTTTTTTCATTAGGATTTGATAAATAACTTTTAATTGGACTCATCCAATCCTCAGAAATGTCGATGACTAATACATCCATTTGTTGTTCTTCCTCTCTTTCCATTGAGAA
Organism: Rhododendron kiyosumense; assembly: GCA_019656275.1. NCBI lineage: Eukaryota > Viridiplantae > Streptophyta > Magnoliopsida > Ericales > Ericaceae > Rhododendron > Rhododendron kiyosumense. The sequence continues at coordinate 416,798 of BPLS01000187.1, forward strand.
AGGTAAAAATCTCTTTTGAATCCTAATTGTTCTTTCATTTTTTCCTTCAGGAATACTGACTCCTGAGGCCATTTGAGCCATTTGGTTGGCTTCTCCATTCTGTAATCTCATTATATGATGAAAACAAATTTCATCAAAGTCTTGAGTAAGATGTCTCACTCTGTTTAATTGCAACTTTAACAAGGGATGGTAACATTTGTACTGCTCCAGAATCTGTCGAATAATCAACTGTGAGTCTCCAGAGACTTTTAGATGACGTATATTTAGGTCTTTTGCAATTTCTAAGCCTATGATCAAGGCTTCATATTCTGCTTGATTGTTTGTCAAAACTTTATTATCATCTAATTGGAAACAGAATTGGAACATTTCTCCTTTGGGTGAGGTAAGCACTATGCCTGCACCAACTCCATTTTCTGTTTTTGAACCATCAAAAGATAAATTCCAATGCTTAATCTCAACTAGATGAATTTCGAAAGTATCCTCTTCCAATGGAAGGTTTGGGTGTTCGACTAAGAAATTGGCCAAAGCTTGCCCTTTAACTGCCTTTTGAGGCACGTATTCGAGATCATATTCGACTAGGGCCAATATCCACTTCCCTTGTCTTCCTCTTAGAATAGGTCTTGTTAAGATATATTTTATTATATCTGTTTGTGATATAATCTTTACCTTTGCAGGCAACAAATAATGTCTCAACTTTACAGCTGAAAAATACAATGTTAAGCAAATTTTTTCAATGTATGAGTATCTAGTTTCACACTCATTTAACCTTCTACTCAGGTAATAAATCGATCGTTCTCGACCTTGCTCATCATCTTGAGCTAGAAAACTTGCAATCGATTGGTGTGCTGCTGAAATATATAACTTTAATGGCTTTCCATTCACTGGAGGAGCCAGAACAGGAGGCGTCACCAACGATTGTTTTAATATATCAAAGGCCTTTTGATGTTCTGTTTCCCATTTGAATTCCTTTTCAGATTTTAATTTTAACAGTGGGGAAAAAGCCATTGTTTTCCCAGATAAATTAGCAATAAATCTTCGAAGGAAATTAATTTTCCCCAAAAATTGCTGAAGTTCTTCTTTATTAGTTGGGGGTTGTGCTTTTAAAATAGCATCAGTCTTATTTTTATCAACTTCGATTCCTTTTTGATGTACTAGGAATCCTAGAAAATTTCCAGCCGTAACACCAAACGCACACTTTAGAGGATTCATTTTCAGATTGTAACGCCTCATTCTCTCTAAAGTTTGTTCTAAATGATACAAATGTTCATCGACTGAAGTTGATTTTACCACTACATCATCAATGTATACTTCCAAGAATTTATGGAGAAAATCATGAAAAATTAAATTCATGACCCTTTGATAGGTAGCTCCTGCATTCTTTAGTCCAAAAGCCATAACTACCCATTCGAATGTTCCTATATATCCAGGACATCTGAATGCTGTTTTATGAGTGTCTTCTTCTGCTATATAAACTTGATTATAACCAGCATTACCATCCATAAAGGACAGCATTTGATAGCCTACAGTTGCATCGACTAATAAATCGGCAACAGGCATTGGGTATTCATCTTTAGGTGACGCTGTATTGAGGTCTCTGAAATCGACACATACTCTCACTTTTCCATTCTTTTTCATAACTGGAACCACATTTGAGACCCATTCTGCATATTTAACCGGTCGAATGAATTTTGCTTCGAAGTCGTTCCATCTCTTTTTTAACTTGGGGAAGAACATCATCTTTCATTCTTCTAGGTGCCTGTTTGAACGGTACGTAATTTTCTTTTATGGGAATTCCGTGTTCAACCAATGATCTATCCAAGCCTGGCATTTCATCATAACTCCAAGCAAAACAGTCTTTAAACTTGCACAATAAATACTTAAACTTTTCCTTTATTTCATCAGGCAAAGTAGCATTCACATATGTAATTTTAGGATCTTCTTGAGTTCCTAAATTTACTTCCTCTAAAGGATCCTTAACCTGGGCCCTATCATCATCTAACTTAGCTGGTGCGGGTTTCAAATCCGCTAATCCTAAGTCCTTCATCGTTAACGGGCTATCATCAAAAACACATTCAGCCCAATTACAAGAAATAGGCTCACATGCCTGCAACTTCTTATCGACTAAAAAAGAAAAAATCCTCTTGAAAGTGGCTTTAACAGTAGCCAACTCTTCACTTCTTGTATCTACAAGGTTTCTATACATTAAAAACCTGAGATGTACTACCAACAGGCCTTGCAATAACATTAGGCCTGATAAAATCTTTGCTCAACTCTCGAAAACCCTCCTTTATATAAGTAAGGAATTGACTTTCAGTCACACCAATCCCATTAGACTTCACTTCTGCATCTTCTATCTTCATTGGCCAGAGGTGTTCTTTGTAAAGATCTGCCTCAACGTTGTTGGTTTCTGCTTGGAAAGGATGCTGGTCTGCCCAAAAGACCTCCATTCCTCCTGTTTCTTCCTGCTTCAAAAAGATCAAGGCCTGGTGCAGAGAAGATGGCACACATCCATTTATATGAATCCAGTCTCTACCTAACAAGGCATTATAATTGGACGATGAATCGACTACGAAAAATGTAGCATTCATTTTTCTCTTCCCAATTTGCAGTTGTAAAGATATAACTCCTTTAGCAGGGGAACATCCTCCAGCAAAATTACCAACAGTGACCTCTGTTGGAATTAGGTCATCATTGGTTTTGTTTAACACCTTCATCATTCTTGAGGGTAGGATATTAACCACTGCTCCATTATCGACCAACACTTTTGAGATAGGTTGACCATTCATATGGATTTTAACATACAAGGGTTTCAAATGCCTAATTGAAGCATCATCAGGGGGTCTAAGAACTACCACTTCTGTTCCCTTTTCATCCGTTTCAACCTTAATCAACTGTGATTGAGTGTTTTCTTCTTTTTCAATTATTTTAACAGTTGATTGTGTTTTATCTTCTACGTCACCTGCCAACTCCATAGGCTGGTCTGGCTTTGCCTTAAAATGTTTTGGCAAAACTAAAATCATATGACATTGATAATTGATAGGTACTGACCCGAACTGAATTGCGGCCAAACTTTCTCCAAATGTTGCTGATTTCTGTGGAAATGGAGTAGCATCTTTGATTAGATCTTCCTGCTCTGACTCTTCATCGAGTAGATCGTCATCATCTGCCTCCATGAGTTTCTGAAATTCCTCCATCTTCTTCTTCAGACTTTGCTTTAGTTCCTTTCTTCCCTTGGGTAGGATAATCGATTTCGAAGAGGTTGCAGTAGTATCTTGTACTTCATGCTCGGAGACATTCTGTTTTTGACCACTAGTTCCCTCTTGGCCTCGAGTCCATACCATGTTTGGAACCTTATGTGGTTCCACTTTTTCTTTATGCTCAAAGACGTGATCCCATGGATCATTATATACTCTGGCTGCAAACTTCCTCTGAAGCCTTCTCTTTTGTGAAGTGGACACCTTAGTATACCAACCCTCTGTTGGAAATTTTGGGTGACTAAGCGTACTCCAATTCTCATGATCATTATTTGGAGGCATTACCATTCTGGGTTGGTGCCCCCCATATCCATAAGGACCTCTGCCTCGTGGTCCCATGCCTCTCCTAGAACCAACACCTCTGTAATTTGAGTATCTCCCTCGACTAGGAAATTGATATCCCACTGCTTCCAAATCCTGACTGGAAGGTATTCCGGGCCTTGCAGGCTCCACTGGATGTCCTCGGAATAGAAATGGTCCATCATCTGGTCCATAACAATGTTCTGACTCTATCCTATTAAAGAGTCCAGGATCAATTCCCTCATAAATCAGCTTTGCACCAACATAAATCTGGAGATCGTTTCCACCCATAGTATTGAATCGAAGTCCAGATTTAGAGAATGCACATCTCTGCTCCATTTCAGCTATGATTGCTTCCCCATACTTGACTTCTCGTCCGCATCGAATACACAGATAATCATTGGGGAATCTTAATGGTTGAGATTTTGCTGACTCTTCATCAGTCTCCATTCGGTCTCCTTCTCTTTGCTTTTGCCTTTCAACAGTTGATCCCAACCTTTTAGCTAGGTTAGCATTTACCATGTTGATGTCCACTTTTGGAAAAGGATCAGACTCAATGCTCATCGGATCTTTGTCTCCTTTAGCGTATTGCAGCAACCCTTTTTGAATCAAATCCTGCACGCAATTGCGAAATGTAACACAATTGTTAGTATTATGCCTAAACGAATTATGCCATTTACAATATTCTTTTCCTTTCTTTTCTTTGTCAGAAGGAAGAATATGTCCAGGACTCAAAATGATAAACTTTTGTTTAAGTAGTTCATCAAATATCTGGTCAGTTTGCGTTAAATCGAATGAATATTGCCTATAATTAGCTTGCCCCCCACGTCGATTGGGTTGGGACGAAGGCATATTCATTGGTTTCTCTGTCTTCACAAGAGTATCACAAATAATAGGAGTTTTGCCAATAACTTGTGCGACGTCAATTTCCATGTCACCTTCTACATCCTGGTAATATGTACCCAAAGATGAATTTTTTAATTGTTCTTCTTCCTGAAGAATTGCTTCGAATTGCGAGGCTCTTTTTGAGAGTTCAAATAAGTCTTTGAAATTAGACCCATTAAACTGTTTCTTAAAGTTGAACTCAAGCCCATCTTGTGCTATTCGTACAATCTCAGTTTCAGGGACATTACAGTGGCACTGATTTCTCAACCTTTTAAATCTAGTCAAGAATTGCTCTGCTGTCTCATTCGATTTCTGTTTCAATTTAGCTAAGTCAGCAATTGAAACTTCTGGTTCATGCCTAAAATATTGAGCGTGGAATTGCTCTTCCATGTCCTGCCATGTATGAATAGAATTAGCAGGCAAACTTATAAACCACGTAAATGCTGTTTTTGTCAATGAATGAGGAAATAATTTCAACTTAAGGACGTCATCCATTCCCAGTTCACCTAACTGAAGGCAAAATCTGCCCACGTGCTCTATAGTAGATTGATTCTCAATACCACTAAAGAGTGACAACTCAGGGAGTTTGTAACCCCTTGGTAATGGAACATTATCCACCCATTGTGGGTAGGGTTTCCGAAACATGGGTTTTTCTAACCTACGCAACCCTGGACCATACATATCTTGAACGATTTCTGTAATCTGTGCCCTATTAATAACCATAGGGTCTTGCAATCTATTATCATTCAAAGGTTCCATGGCTCTATAAACATTTGGGACATTTCGTGTGACGCATGGTTGCGTGAAAGGAAAATTCTGATTATTATTATTATGGCCAACATTTGGTTGTACATATGAGCCATTACCGTTGCCATTGCTTGGCAAGGCTTGTGTAACATAGTGTGCATATGGATTGTTATTTGGGATAGTCTGCGCAGTATGCTGATCATTATTTATAACATGGGTTCTCGTGAACCCGTGTTGGATAGTTTGACCATTATTCACGTAACTATTTTGTCCATAACCACTACTATTCCCAACTTCATAAGCAGACGGGATATTTTGATAAAAACTAGTTGGCCTGATCGTAGGTCTGAATGTATTGGATTCCATGACCGGTCGACCATGCACGTACATGCTCGATTCAAAAGCAGGATTAGAATATACCTGTTGAGGAGCCTGTTTAGGCATGTCACTATAACGCACTTGTTCATGAACTACCCCATTTGCATCAACATCGATGGTAGATGGAGGAGTAACCACTCTTCTCAGCAGAGTGATTAATTCTTGTGCTGCTTCGTCTTCTGGATTAGACAAAACTTGTGCTAACTGTCTAGACAGATTTTGCACGTCGACTAGTATCCCTGAGCCATTTCCTTGGCTATTTTCTGACATCCTTGGCACAGGATGCTCTTCGGTTTGAAACTCCAAGCCTTCGTTCTGAGGCTCTATAGGACGGTCACTTTGTTTTCTTGTAGTTGGGGCCATTACTTCCAAATTAGTAAGATGCCCTCCTTCTAGCGCCAATTCTGTTTACCAATTTTTTCCATTGTCCGGAGCGAATCGACGGAGAATGAAAATAAAAGCAACAAGCCAACAACAAAAATAAGGGCGAATGCGGCTATGTCTCCACAAGACGGATCCGTGGTTCCACGCCGTATTTCAGGACTTCACCGGAAGAGAAATGGTAGTCGAGTCAAATGTGAGATTAAGAAATCGATTGGGCGGAATGAATTGATGGTTTAGTGAAGTGGGGTGGAGCGGAAGAAAAATAACACATGGACTTTGTTATTTTTCTAGGTAGAGTTACAATCAAGAAGGACGGATCCTCATCGAAAGTAAGAGAATTAAGTTAATTCTACTCCTACTCCTAGTTATAACCCGAATGGGTTAGTAGTGCCAAAAATTAAGACAAATAAAGATAGACTTTGATTTGTTGGAGAGGAATTACAATGAAGTCTTAAAAGACTATTTATAGAAAATAACAAACGTAGGAAATAACTTCCTAACTTCTCCACTAGTCTTCATTCAATCATTTGCATCCACTTGTCAAAATAACTTCCCACTTCCCTTCAAATGTGTAGGAGCATGACAAGTGTCCTTTTAACTTCTATATGTGTAGGAGCAAGCCAAGTGTCCTGCATGCAAATAACAACAATAAAAGAAATACTAATACTAGTTCTAATATTAATACGAATACTTAATAATAACAAAATAGGAAGCATTCTCATAATTGCCACCTTTCGGTCGATCATCGACAGACGGTGAAATATGGTGTAAACAAGGGGCCAACAAAGAACTTGTCCAAATCACCCTCATTGCGGAAGCCGAAAACCCGGGAGCAGGGTAGCCATCACTTGCTTGGCCTGATTCATAGAAAAAGGATCCTTGTATCGTTACGAATACGGAGTCTCTTTCCTGTTTCGACTCCGAGGTAGGGGCACAGCTGCTCAATCCGATCCGGCAAGCACCGTCCGCCGGAGGTCCAAATATCTGCTCGAAAATGGATTCGGAAACTATCACTTGGTCAGGAATAACTGCGAGGATTTTGCTTTGTACTGCAAAACAGGGATTTTGGTATTTGTTAACCAGGGAGTGGTGGACAAATCGCTTCTGTTTTGACAGCACTGTTTCCTTTCGCTGCTTCTGTCTTCTTCCTTGTTCGAAGCGATGGTATTAAGGTGCCGGTCGAGGACATGGACAAGTTCCATCGTGGATCATTTTGATGGCAGCTTAATCCCGGTCACTCTTCCATCTCGTCCCACTATGAACTTTTTACTTTTAGGATTCTTTTTCGTTTATATCCTTATTCAAATTTTTTTTCCGCGTCGGTTATTGTTGCAAATTTTTTTTTACTTTTACCTAAATATTTTAGAAAATAACCAATTTTAAGCCCAAAAATTCAAAATTTGTCTTTTTTTTTCCTTCTAAAAAGTGGTTATTTTTTTAAATATTTGGGTAAAACTAATTTTTTTTCTTTTCCGCTTTCTCTCGTTGAGATGAATCAATAATTTATAAAAATTTACGTACAGGTTCTATCTACAAAAAAATATTCTACTTCCCTTGTATATGTGGTACTTGGTTACATTTTTGTTTGTGTGCTCTTAAAATTGAAGTTTTACAATTGCGTACCTGAAAACTCACGTTTTTTGCAACAGGCGTGAATGCGTTGAGCGCGGGCGTACCAAGACTTGTAACGCCTAACTTGTTATGTAGATTCCCGTGAATCTTGACTTCTATCGTAAGAGCGATTGTGTACGACCCAAAGGTTAAAGATCGTAAGAAGGTTCGTAGTTTGCCACACGGTTGTAGACTTTAAATTTCCTAGTCGTATAGGAAATGAGACGTGAAAACGTAATTACTCCAGGATAATAAAGTGGTACAAGAAAAGTAAAATTCAAACTATTTGAAGAAGTTAGTTCGAATGGGGGTGAATACTAGATATTTGATAGTCTACTTTGCTGAAAGTAGGAAAGTATGCTTTGCTGAGAAGACTTTGTTTGTAAGCGTTGAGCTTTGATTGATGTTGGACTCATTTTCTATCTTCAATTCTGCTATTTATGAGCAAAACAACAAGCTGATTCAGGCCTGAATCTGGATTCAGCATTGCACCATTGACTGACATGTGTCCCACGATTTGCTCCACTTTTCATGCATGCTTGATCATGGGCAGTTATTTGCAGTTGGTAGTTCATGGGTGATGTGGCAATAACTCCCCACTTCCTCCTCTTCTTATGCTAGCTTGACACATGTCCAATTGACTTGGTCACGAGATGATTCAAGCCTGAATCCGAATTCAGCTTTGCACCACAAGCTGCCAAGTATCCCATGACTACTCCACTTTTCATGAATGTAAGGTAGTGGGCTATTTTTCTGAGGTAAATAGCAGTTGAGTTAGATCATGGGTCATGGGCCTCTCATACGTTGACATGTGTCCCATGTATTACCAAAATATCTCCCCACTTTCCCCTTTTTTGTGCTCCTGTGTAACACATGGCCAATTGACCAAGTCAATTGGCCTTTGAATGTGGAGAAACTAACTGCCAGAGAATAACCACTTCTCTACAATGGTGGACCTTGCTTTCCAAACCAATTCGGCACCTTCTTTATTAGCCTAACACCATGGGCTAACCCCATGGGTCAGCTCAACATTTCCCTTGTGGGCTGCGTTCATCATGGGCCGCGTGTTTCTTGGGCCCAAAATGGAAAATACCCATGGCCCAAGAATTAACCACCAATTAATAACCCAACTGCGGCCCAAATTAATTAAAGAATTAATTATAAAAATCAATCACGACAAGCCCGATCCGCGGTGCCAAAAATGGGCATAAACAGTACCTTGTGCAGGTTTCACAAGAATGGTAGTGTCCCTTTGGGCAATGACAATGCTTAGCTTATACATTAGAGTTCAAGTCAACATATTAGGACTGACATTTATATATTGACACCGCACGCGATCTTGGAAGTTCCCATCTGCCCGTAAGTTCTATTTTGTTTCTCTATGTTCCTATCTCCATAGGCTTTTTCACCTGTCCATTATTATTGAAACAAACGTATAGATCCTGCATTCTCTCATTTTTTAGGTGGTAGTTGATAGGAATCTTTAGAATTATAACCTTGCTATATGTGGAGTACTACTTGTACAGGCGTCAGTACTTCTAAGAAATCCCTTTTTTGATGTCTGTTTTTGGTAGTGCTTAGCCACAGATACGTAAACCTTTCTCTTTCGTTGGTTAGGTGTGAAAGTAGTTGGTTATTGGTTGGCCTGTTATTGAAATCATGTCCTCTCTGTTCCAAGTCTTATGAGTTGTGTCGAAGGGTGAAGCATAGATGATCACACTCACCATTTATGTGGTGGAATTATGTGTACAATAGCCTAAACTGCAATGGGGAAGTTTGAATTATTAGCAGGGATTGAAAATGCAGACTCCTTATTATCCTTGTATGTGGGTGTTACTTCTTTTGGGTCCCACACTTAATCGTTCTATCCCTCCCAAACTGTGCTTGCAAATTATACTTTTAATGTTTACATATGTTTGTTTGTGTGTTTGGTTTTGCTTGTGCCTTTGGTTTTACTTGATTGTTGTGCTCCTATGTAGCACGGACATGTGAATTCTAAAAAAATAGGGACACGGACACGGTGGGGGACACGGCAAAAATAATATGCGGTAAGCATGACAGTGTATATGCACTGCTGTTATACCATTACACACACACACACAACATATAAGCATACACATAGCGAAAATAATATGCAGTAACTATGACAGTGTATATGCACTGCTGTTATACCATTACACACACACACATATATAACATATAAGCATACACATAGCGACAGAGATAAAAAATCGAATATATACCAGGACATACATACATTTACGTTAATGTGTATACAGGAGGAGAGAGAGGTGTTTGTCTTTAAGGATTGTCGGGTTCAATTGATGTCAATCTAGCTTTTTAGGGTTTCCTGCTTCGATTGATAGAGGGAGACTCCTTCGATTTATCAATCATTTGGGATTGTTTATATATGTTCAATTGCACTAAAACCCAAACATTTGATTGATAACATGTTAACCCCTGAAAAAAGTAAAAAAAAATATTACACTTCTAGTCTTCTACACCCACTGTCCCCGAACGTGTCCCAGCCGTGTCCCCTGTCAAAAGTTAATTTAATTTAAGGGACACGCCACATGGCATTTCCCATATGTGTCCCCGTGTGTCCCCCCCTTCCAATACGTGGATAGTGAGATGTCTAGGAGTGTCGGTGCTTCATAGCTGTGCACCAATCAGGGATTACCAACATGATTATCAATGTTGTTTGCTTTTGAATCCCTCACATGCCAAGCAGTTTGGAAGTTTATTTGCAGAACCTTTCCGGCCCTATTATGCTACTTGGAATCAGTTAATATAGAAATTTTAAGAAAGAGAAATTCTGTTTCTATTCTCCTAAGTAGCACGGATACGGATACGATACGATACGGATACGCGGATACGTGATTTTTTCAAAAAGTAGGATACGATACGTTGGGAATACGTTGAATATAAAAATAAATAAAAATAATTTTCCATTGGCCCCTAGCTTTAGTAGCACGGGTCTCTTTCCCGGGATTATACTGTTTCAACTGAGGCACAGGAAATTCAAGATTCCTACATTTGTGTTGGCCTCAAAACGAAACATAAAATGATTTGATTGAAGTTACATGAAACTTTGATGACTGCCCATTAGACCCACAATGTACATTTGACCCTCCTGAAGAGCAGTAGATTTTCTGATGCTCCGTCAGGGAAAATACAGTGTTCCTGATGCTCCAAGAAAACATTACCAGAACCATCTACTATCAGTTATTCCTCTCTGGCTAACGGCAATTTAAAACATCTCACAATACCCCACACTCAAGCTCCCTGCACCTACCTGAATATGTTTTGTACAAACAAATTTTGAATATCTAAAGTAATTATATTATTGTCTTTGAAATATTCAGCACTTTACATTTGCAGAAAACAGTTGAAGGACTTGTTTAACTCCACTGTAGTTCATGAAACTGTTGTGAAGATATTGGACATTTTCATGAGCATGGGAAGCCCTCATCATTGGGTGGATTATATAATGCCTGAGGATGCTAGATTCTACAAATTTGTTGCATTCTCGGATGGTGATGGCACAAATCTTTCTGATGTTACCTAATTTGATCAGCTCATGGTGGAGACATGTGCTGTTCTATCGAGGTACTATCATTTCTTCCTGTTTCAACAGCTGAGTATTACTAGTTCTTAGCTAAACAGGTAGCCAGCAACAGTTGAGTTCAAACTCTTATATTACGTGTAAACATCCCTTGGAAATCAAGCTAAATGAACCTTGTGTCTCGACTGGATTTGTTTCGAGTGATGTACTACCATGAGCTGAGGCTGTTTTACCAATATTTACCAGTGTGTGTTTTGAGCAAAAGGACAGAATGCCTTCTAATCTCGCCTCCTTCCAATATCTGATTTCCATATTCAATTGAATACTATCTTCAGTAAAGGACTTTCCCACTGAGTGTGAGTGCTGGAATGCTGGGCCAGTGGGCTTAGTACAAAAAGTAAACTTTGGTATTATATTTGTTTGTGTCATGTGAATATCAGATTTGTCTTCTCTAATGTTGAATCTCTCTTTCAAACTTAAAACAATTTGTATTGTAGGACAGTACATTTAGCAATATGTGTTTCATAGGTTTGCTAGATACATTTTGCAGTAAGAAGTTGTAGTTTTCTGGGATACATAACGACTGCACTCTATATATTGTTTTGAGAAGGCTAGAACCTAAATGTTGGACATCTAAACTAAGTTGTATCGTGTTAACATAGATCTTTTGGACCTTTAAGGTAATTTTGAACTTTTTGTTTCTTTTTTTCTGGCAGGGTTGGGTTTGCCAATATTGTTGATATATCATTAAAAAGAGCAGTTGAGGCACTAGTGGAAGACATCAATGCTCAACTGGGAGAGGGAAATCTGTTGTCTGGGATGCCGCTTGCCAAAATTTTGCCTCGCATTGCAAAAATTACTCCTATACTGTTTGAGGAACCAAGCAACAAGAGGTTTATTCAAATAATCCAAAACATACCTGAAGTTGAACTATTTTTCACTCTTCTTTATGCAAACATGCCAATCTCATAGACTAGAGAGCTAGATTTTTGCATTGCAACCATTTGTAGCTTCAACGCAAGCATTCTCCAAAAGAGCAAAAAGATGGATGAAGATGGTAGAGTAAAATTGTAACTTGTTTGTGACTATTTATTGGTGCTGTATATTTCGAGTCCTATCAACATTTCTGGCTTGCTATCCTGAGGGATTACACGTGAATTACTGTTATTGCCTCATGAAATGTAAGCTTCTGCTTTGTATCATGCTGAAAAGCCATACTTCTTCCATATATCTGTTCATGCTTCCTGGGTAGTAGTAATACATTTGATTGAAAGGTACACTGCAAAAATACGAGCAGATTTTAAAATAGGTAGAATTTTTTGTTCCCCTTACTGTTCCCAACGCGAATGTAGAATGATATTGCTTCATTCTTAGATTGTAATTTGTAGTCAGAGGTTTGATTTCCGTGATTTTAACTTGATTCCCTCGACTGAGGAGTCTCGAAGAAGGCTTTCTGCTTTGCAAATCCGAGGTGGCACATGCACAACCGCCGAGTGCGACCTGGATTTTGCATTGGTTCGGGGGGCCATGCATCTGTTTGAATATGGATTCGGAAACTGTAACTTGTGTAGGAATAATTGAGAGATATTGATTCGGGGACCTGGATATACAAATGTTATGGTATACTTGTGGTATCCTGAGATTTGGGTAATTGATGATGACTTGTTTAGTGGCTCTGTTGAATGAAATTCCTTATTCTGCTAATGTTTGCGCCTTTTCTGAATGACGACGCCATAGAATCAGTACACTGTACAAAAAGCGAAATGTACCATTCTCCTCTCTTGTTCGTCTCTCTTACTCTGTATCTCTCCGACCACAAAATCTACCCTGCTTGTAAAATCTTGAGGAGGTACAAATATCAAAGGACAGACACTATTTGATAGCGTTGTATTCATCCACTTACAGGTTAATATCTTCGCGTTTGCCGTTAAGGGCTAATTCTTTTTGTTGAGTAAACTAAAGCCTGTCTTTATTCTTAATACAATTTCTTGATTGAAGGCTGTACTGTAAATATTGGATGTAATATGATGGATGTCTTTTCTCTTCTTTTAAGTCCGGCCCCTCCTATTGAAAACGTAATTGATGAAAAGGTTGTTAGGATGAAACTGAACATTCAAGAAATGTTGTGCATATACGCCTATACTTTACTTTATTTCAATTAGAAACCTTAAGTTTACGTAACCCTTTAAATTCGGCACTAGGCATCTTATTCAGTTCAAATTGTAATGAAATGTCTGACGTGGCTACATTATTCCAAAAAAGGCCATTCACTTGGCACATTTTGGCATGACATGGCATGTTTGACCATGATTTACCTCATGTTGGAGGGACAAAAACCATCCCAAGGGTTCACATGCACAAGTGGCACAGAGTATCCGTAAAGCCCCCCTCTCCCCCTTTTTTAATTCTCCAAGGATTAAAGACATTCATATATCCGCTAGCACCTACAAAGTGCCTTGGGTTCGTACCAATTGAATTGTGAACAAGGTACTGCAGAAGCTAAATGGATTGTTAGTGTTGATAGACAACGTTTAGAGCAATGAGAGCACTACCGCAGAGCAATTTGGCTAGCTTTATAGGAAAATGTACTACACCAGATTCCTATCAAATTTTTTTAAAAAAAATTAATAATAATTTATATAATTCAAAAATATATAGTTTGGGCAGTTATGCGCTTCTTGGAAAGAAAGGAGCCCTTGGAATCTTGAGTTTATTGACTGGATTTTGTAACATTTCTCTTGATCCAGGACTTTTGGCTGAACCTTCCATATGATTATGTACCTGATTTTAGCTTAGTTCGAGATCTCGAAAATGATTTCAAGTGCTAGAGTACCTAGGAAGTTAGAAATTGCTTTCTCAAATGGGAAAGTGTCCTTCATGGGTGGAGATTCGGACCAGCATTAATACATTTAAGAACTAAAACAAAGGGGGGAAAAACACACGAAGGGAAAAAAAAAAACCATTCAAAAGATGATACATTGATACTTATCACCTTGATAAGTTGGGAGAAATAAATTAACGTGTGGTTGGAACATATATATCGTAGACCTGCAAACACTATAGTCAAGAAGAGTTGCATAATAGTAGTGGATGGTAACGCTAGAAGCTTCCACTAACTTTTGATAGCGTGATACAGAAGGATTTGGGCTTACCAAATCAATTTGAATAGATAACTCTGTACATATTTCAATGAAAAAATAGTATTCATGTAGCTGATCACTCCAATTCATTGGGAGAGAAGGCTCGATTTGATTTCGTTTGATTTTGATTTGGCAATTTAAAGTTTTATTAGAACAAAATCCATACAGGTGCTAGTGAACATATCCCAGAATCAAACAACAAGGCACAAAGACGAAACAAAATATTAAGCAAGAGAAAAGAATACAAAGTTCACTAGAAACAAAGAAAAGATGATCAATAGTGCTGCATACACATCATTTTACAACAAAAGAGATGCTTATCACTGTGTCCATCGATTCACATTTAACAACAAAGGATGCTTAGCACGCCTTTATATAGTCGACACAATTTGGTAACCAAGAAAACCTAGACCAATAAAGGAAGTACGCACAACAAGAAAACATAAATATAAACCTACCACAACCAGGTAATATTAAAATCTAGAAAACATTATGCTAACACACATCAACATCACGATTGCTTCTACCACAAAAGTAATATATAGTTAGCCTTTCAACCTCAGATTTTTTGCTTTCAACCTATATGGTGCATTCGAAGGCCATTTTTTATTTTATTTTCCAAGATCATTTTCCTTGTCTTGAAGATCATTTTCATCGTCTTGAGTTGCATTATCATCGTCTTGAGTGGAAGTACCCGCCACCGAACCATGATGGAAGTCATCCAAGTCCTCGACAGGCACCTTAATAACATCGCCTCGGACACCAATGTCAGAGGCATACCTTCCCACACAATGCGAAAAATATTTTGCTTTAACCTTCTTAGGAAGCATTTTCACCAGATCAGCTACTTGACCGCTCCTTCCCTTGTCATCAATTGTCAAGAGCCCCGTTTTGCAATAAAGAGCAAAATCCTCACAGTTATTCTTAAACAGGTTATAGTTTCCGAATCCACCATTTTCGAACAGGTAGTTAGCCCTATGGACCACTTCGTTTTTGGGGTCCGATTCAGCAGTTGTGCACGTACCACCTCGGATATGCAACTGGAAAGAAATTTTCGTGACTCCATATTCGAAACGGTACAAGGATCCTTTACGTTCGAAGCATGCCAAGCAAGAGAGGCCTACCCCGCTCCCGGGTTTTTGTTCAATCCCGCAACGAGGGTGAAAATATGGACAAGTTTTTTTCCCCGGAGTTGAACTCAAAGATGAGATTCCTAAAATAGAACTACTTGAAACGAAATGGATAACCATGCCTTCACCAACGTAAATACCTGAAAAAAAAAATAAAAAAATACAGTAATACTATATATGGTCAATAGAGAAATATAATTTTCGAGTACTCGAATTGTTTGAATCACAGAAATATTTCGAAAATAGATTATATATGACTGTTTGTTGCTGACCGTGATGAGCGTAAGAAAAGAGTTTTCTCCAACTGTAGATATGCTCGCCGGCTTCGAGATTCTTGCTGTTTTTGACTCGATTAGAGAACAAACTCATCTCCCTCGATCCCATCCTTTTCTTCATATCAAACAACAAGGTTAAGATGATCGATACACATTAGTTTTTTTTTTTTTTAAACAAGAAAATGTTTTCGATAAGATAACATTCACTGTGTTTGGTTCATCTTTTTGAACTTCTATTTCAGAAAATTAATTTTGAATGCAAACAAATGAGGGCAAATTATAGTTACCGCCCTCTAACTATGCCTCGCATACACTTACCCCCATCTAACTTTTTTTTTGGCACTTAACCCCCTCAAATTAACGGAAATTTAAACGGTCATAACTTCTTCGTTCAAAATCAAAAATATGCAAATTATATATCGATTTCAAGGTCTTGAAATCAGCTTTCTAATGACACCAAAATCACATCACGATTCAAAACACACAGAAAGTTATGGTCAAAACGGTCTTTCTGTCTACCAGCCCTTACTCTTTTGATCATAACTTTCTGTGTGTTTTGAATCGTGATGTGATTTTGGTGTCATTAGAAAGCTGACTTCAAGACCTCGAAATCGATATATAATTTGCATATTTTCGATTTTGAACGAAGAAGTTATGACCGTTTGAAGTTATGAACGTTTGAATTTTCGTTAGTTAAAGGGGGTTAAGTGCCAAAAAAAAATTTAGAGGGGGATAAGTGTATGCGAGGCATAGTTAGAGGTGGGTAACTATAATTTGCCCAACTAATGATTGACAAATGCACTGAATTAAACACTGTTATGGACAAAATTTGGTGTAGAGAAGTTGAGCTCCCGAAGAAAGAGAAACTTTTGTGTAAGCTTTATGGTATCCCCTCTGGTTCGTTTGTTGATCGGCTCCCTTCATTTTGAAGAGTTCGGTGAGAACTTTATTCATACCAAAAATTGCATTTATTGGACTTTATTTGATACATGACCAACACATGTGAATATTAAAGAAAATCAAAATTGGGTCCAAAAAGACACTGAATAGGAATCCAGTTTTGATTTTTTTGCGATTTTCACGTGTGCCGATCATGTATCAAATAAAGTTCGATGAACGCGACTTTTGGTATTAATAAGGTTCTCACCGAACTCTACAAAATGAATAGAGCCGATCATCAAAACGTAATCGAAAAATGTCCGAAAAATGAGAAATGGATCGAAAGAGATACCATGGGGCTTGGTATCCCCGGGATACACAAAAGTTTCTCCCGAAAACATACAAACAGGCGTTACCACTTTCGATCAACCATTAAAGAGTCGGGTTAAATTTTTTTTTTATTTTAACAAGGCCTTGTTCGTTTGCTAATTTTGGATATTTTAATTTTTGTAGTGGATGGAGAAAGAAATATGGTAATGATTGAAAAGAGGGATAATAAATAGAGAGATAAAGAAAGAAATGAAAATAATAATTGCAAAAAAAAAGTAATGATTAAAGAAAACAATAGAATAATAATTAAAAAACTAAACTAAAACAAAGTTAAAATGCAAAACCAACGAAGCCAAAAAAGAGTCAGAGTTTAAAGTTTCTATATAATATACCACAAAGGAATTGTACGTAGTACTACTACTAGTAAGCAAGAGAATCAAAAAGAGGATATTACTAACCGTTGGTGCTGATCGTAAGCAACGAATTGTTCTCTGTAATATTGATTAATAAAATTTTTTCATTACTGATAAACAACTACGGGTACTTTATCATCATTTTATAGACATATTGTACTTGTATACGTCCATAGACCAAAGACTTTGACCCAACAAAATTCCAAAGACTTTATGCCAACGTAGACTCACTCCCTCAGTCTCTGTCTTTTATCCTCTCTTTTTTTTAATAGAAAAAAGAAGAAATTTTAGGAACACTAACGTCTATTTCATGGTTTGAAAGCAAAGGATGCTCTATCTCCAAGTGTACATGTGAGGCCCCTAACAAAAAATCTAGTTTGAAGTTTGAACGGCTAGTGTTCGGACTAACCCAGGTTACCAGGGGCTGAGGTAGGGGCGCAAGTCACACACGTCCCAATTATTGCATTAACTATACTTATTTTAATACGCCATAAATTGAAGTTGGTGTTTTGCACATCAAATTTTGCAATTTCAAAATGAGTCGTCATTGAAATAATCATCAATTGCACAATATGCAGCGTAAAAGAAAAGTTTCAGATTGAAAATCCGGTGCTCTGATACCAATTTGTTGTGCCGAACTCAAAATTGAGAATATAACAACAAGTGGTAAACAGGAACATGTACAAGATTTATGTAGTTCTGCTCAAGTAGAAAACAAAAACGTTATTTCATGGAGAAAAGAGCAAAAGGGTTCACTATAAACGTGGAGAGAAACAAAGAGCCGGCTATACCCGTAACTCTCAATGAATCACCAAACGAGAGACACAAACCCTTGTTAAAATGCCAAGAGATGAACAAAATCTTAGTAATATTTAAGCCCTTGAACAAAAGAACCATACACATTACAGCCGCCGCCCCACTCCCTCAGACTCTGTCTTTTATCCTGTTGTTTTTTTAATAGAAAAAAGAAGAAATTTTAGGAACACTAACGTCTATTTCATGGTTTGAAAGCAAAGGATGCTCTGTCTCCAAGTGTACATGTGAGGCCCCTAATAAAAAATCTAGTTTGAAGTTTGAACGGCTAGTGTTCGGACTAACCCAGGTTACCAGGGGCTGAGGTAGGGGGTGTTTGGAAGCCTACTTTTTGGCTTTTCATTTTCAACTTTTTGACTTTTTGGCTTTTTGAATTATGGTTAGAATGTATTTTGAATTTGGTAGAGTGTTTGGATGTTATTTGCAGAATGCAATTTGCAACAGAAATAGTGTTTGGGAGATATGTAATGAAAATGAATTATTTGATGATTTTTTACCATATTACCCCTGGTTATTTATCAATAGTCTCCCTCCCTACGATTCAGAACACCCCCCACCCCAATCTCTCTCTCTGGATGTGGCTAACCGAAAGTCCATGGAAGTCCATCATACTCCGACGACGGATTTATTGTTTATTGTTTCAAAACCCCCTTCACTTGATTTACCTCTACCTTTACCTTGCTTGCTTGGTCTCCGATTGAAATATTCTCCTCCAAATCTCCTTGTCTTTATCTGGGGGTTTAGGATGCGAAATTGTTGATTACTTTGGAGAGATCCTGCAACTCCTTTTCCTTCTGATTGTTTTTTTTGATTTTGCATGAGCTCCCCTTCCGTCTGAGATTGATTTTGCATGTGATTGGGAAGATTATCCACGAACACCGTTGAATTCACCTGCAAATCTCTGTATCCATCCCCCATCCTCTCTCTCTTTCTAGCCACATCATTTTTCCATTCTTAAATTGTTCTCTGTTTGTTAAAAGAATACATCGGGATATCTTAATGGTAGAATTTCTCCGTTGATTTCTCTTTTTTTTGAGTTTTGGAAGCAATCTGATTTTCACAAATCAAGGTTTCTAGTTGATCTTTCGTCTTGTGTGGTGGAAGAACAAATGTGAGTAAAGTGACAGTGGAGAGGATAATGTTCGACGGTATTATGGAATTATAGACAAACGGAGAGGGTATGGATGTCATTTGGTGTGGCTGGAAAACAAAAATGGGAAAATAAGAATGGGAAAAACTCCTCCCGACCTCTTTCTCACTTCTCTTCTCCTTTCTCCAAATCTGAAAAACTATTCTGGTGGAATGAGTTCTCTCATTCTCAACCAAACAACCAAAATGCAAAAAAGAGAAACAGAAAATGGAATAATGAGGCTGCCAAACACCCCCGTAGGGGCGCAAGTCACACACGTCCCAATTATTCCATTAACTATACTTATTTTAATACGTCATAAATTGAAGTTGGTGTTTTGCACATCAAATTTTGCAATTTCAAAATAAGTCGTCATTGAAATAATCACCAATTGCACAATACGCAGCGTAAAACAAAAGCTTCAGATTGAAAACCCGGTGCTCTGATACCAATTTGTTGTGCCGAACTCAAAATTGAGAATATAACATACCAACAAGTGGTAAACAAGAACATGTACAAGATTTATGTAGTTCTGCTCAAGTAGAAAGCAAAAACGTTATTTCATGGAGAAAAGAGCAAAAGGGTTCACTATAAACGTAGAGAGAAACAAAGAGCCGGCTATACCCGTAACTCTCAATGAATCACCAAACGAGAGACACAAACCCTTGTTAAAATGCCAAGAGATGAACAAAATCTTAGTAATATTTAAGCCCTTGAACAAAAGAACCATACACATTACAGCCGCCGCCCCCCCACACCAAAAAAACCCAAACCCACGTGATAAACTGACCCCCTATTAATTTCCTCCAAGCCCACGTGATAAACTGACCCCCTATTAATTTCCTCCACGTGTATCACTGACCCCCTATTAATTTCCTCCAAGCCCACGTGATAAACTGACCCCCTATTAATTTCCTCCAAGCCCACGTGATAAACTGGATATAGCCGTAAAGTGCATAGAAAATCAGCTACGTACGTAGGATCCCTTGGGAATCAGCTAATGCATACATAAACTTGTTGTATCGATCGATACATTAGAATATACTAACGAATTTTAAAAACGAAAAAAACCCATGACATAGCAACAGATACGCGCTGTTTTTTTTTTTTGGAAACAGTTAATTCATTTCAAGCCCGAAGGCAAAAATTACATCGAAATAGACTGGAGTGCACCAAACTACCTACTCCGGGATTACAGAACACCTTGCAAAAGCAAATCAGCACTAGGTGCCGATATGAGAATCTCATCCGAGACTAGGCAGAAAGAAATCAAACAAAATTCCAGTACAAACCAGTAAACAATAGGAACGGATGTAATCAAAATAACAAACAGATCACAAGCTAAAGAAGAAGTCTAATCTCGTGCCGGAGACCAAACAGATCACAAGCTAAACAGATACGCGCTGTTTGAAACCTTGCAATGTGGAATAGTAGTAGAGTCCTTGCAATTACTAGTCCAAACTCATGAATCCGACTTAATTAGATCAGAGAATGAAGGGCAACGATCCCTTCCAAATCCAATTACTCGGTCCAAGTCAATTTTAGAGTCTTTGATTTGCTAGAAATCCTTGTCTCTTTCGGACCGAAAATTATAGTAGATTGTCTTCTGAATTATTTCTACCTTGAAGGCACATGTTATGGTTTGAGAATTTAATTCAGTACCCATCCAAAGGAAAAAGGTGCGAGAGAGTATATATCGAGTTCTCTTTTTCTTTTCTTTTTTTTTTTGGTAAAAGACGATTAATTAAAATAAAATTAAGCGTTTACAAGTCTAGAGTATACAACTCCTCTCAAATCCGCATACAAAATAATATAGCAATACAACTAGGAATAAAAGGGTAGACATGAAAATCTCCTACCGATAACGGGGTGTCATTTGCCAACGCATCCGCACAGCGATTAACTTTCCGGTAGATATGGTTGATGACGACCACACTAAGCTCTAGCATCAGAGATCTGCAATCCAGCAATATATTACAAAGCGGATGATTCACAGCATTAGAATCGTTGAGCAGTTGAATGACAACCATAGCATCCACTTCCACTTCCAAATTATGTAAATCGCTTTCTTTAGCCAAAGTTAATCCATCCCTTAAAGCCCAGATTTCGGCCATAAGGCTGGAACTAGCACACATGTTCCTGTGAAACCCACCAACCCATTGGCTATGGTGATCCCGAATAATCCCACCCGTTGGAGGCAGCCCTGAAATTGAGTTAAAAGCTCCATCCGTATTAAGTTTATAGTGGTTAGAACATGGTGGAACCCAACCAACAAAGATGTCTTTTTTCAGAGGCGAATTCTTGTGATAAACCATAAAAAACCACTCCAGGGACTTACTGATCAAGATAGTCTTAGTGAGTAAAGTGAGGTCTGTAGCATTCGAGTTGGAATTGTGATCGAACAAATAGCAGTTGCGAACTGTCCAGAAGTGTCAGCCGGCGAAGAGGAACACAATATTATAAGGGGCACCCTAATGGTGATTGCCCTCAACTTTTGAATTAGTCAAAATCCAAGTACATGGGTCATCAGGATGGTTGGACAAAGGTGTTTGGAGACTACCCAAACATTAGAGGCATGACTACAATCACGTAAAACATGGCAATTACTAGTGTGTATGCGTGTTATTCCGAAACAAAACCCTTACCCTTTTGTTCTAAAAATTTCGGCTGAGTGAGAGAGGGGACCAGCTCTCCTAATTCCCTCCTTAAATCCCTCTAAATTTGGAGAAATTTTTTAGTGCCAAGCAGGCACTAGCCACGTGGTGCCGAGCACGCATCTCAACCGTCCAAATATGTTTTGGACAACCCAGATCTGTTTGAATTTGAGAGGGTGTTTTGATAATTTTATACTCAAAATTTATCCAAATAAATTTGAACCGTCCAAAACGCGTTTGAACGGCCGAGATGGTGCTTGACACTACATGACCTGTGCTCACCCGGCATTGAAAAACTTCTCCTAATGACAACACATTTTTACCCATTGGGTAAAATTCTTCATGCAAAAACCAACCCGATATATTAACCCTCCTCCCATTCTTCTTCTCTGTTTTCCCAGCCACCTTTCGGCAGAGAGAGAGAGAAGGCAACCGGTAGCCACCACCTCTCGACGCCCCACCCTCCCAACCGCCACCACCTCTGCCATCACCACCTCCTCCTCCTCTTCCCAACCGAACTCCTCCACCACCGCACCTCTCACCTCCCAGCCGGACCTCCACTCCACCACCACCGAGATCACCACAACCACCGGAGCCCCACACCACCAAGCATCTCATCATCGGCCCATCACCTCCAGCCATCATCATCACTGCCGCTCATCCTCACCTCCAACCGGATCACCTCCTGCCGCCATCACCACCACTGCCGTGCACACCATCACAAGCCGAGCTCCACCACCGCTCCGACTTGCCACCAAAATCTCTCCGAACCCCGTTTCGCCGGACAAGAGGTACTTCAGAACTCACCTCCCTACGTATATATATATCGAGTTCTATATTGATTTTAGTGTTTCGGTGTGATTCTATTCGAACCTGACGTAGTGGGTCGAGCCCGGCCGAAACTCACCGATTTTCCGACGTAAACAGCCACTGGGAATTGGAAATTGATTGTGGAATAATTACAGTTTAGTCCCTTGTATTTAGTTTGTTTGTAAATCCACCCTAGCGTACTAAAAAAATGATATTTTAAGCCCAAAGTTACTAAGTCCCGGTTTGATCCTAGTTTTTCTAACAAATGTGAATTATTATAATGCCGTCAACACTCTGAAATGATTTAGAGTAGATGTAGATTTTTTATCCGAAAAAGGAATCACTTAAATTGTTTTAATCGCATGATAAATTTTATCGCATAATTTGTATACCGAATGATTAATTTTATCACATAATTAGTGTACCGAACAATTAATTTTGTTGCATGATAAGTTTATTGCACGATTAAATGTACAGTAATCATTGCATGATAAGTTTATCGCACAATTAAATGTACAGTAATCATTCTTCTTTTTTATTGAAATCTAAATCTCCTCTGTATTTTTAGATGAATTTTATGTTGTAATAAAAAAAATGATTTCCATTCTGTGAATTATAATATTGTTTGATTGTTGTTCACTTTGTTTCATGAGAACTTAGAATGGGCATTAGGTTCACTAGGGTTTGGTGTATGTAGATAGAAGATCACATAGATAATTTTTAAGTTAAAGGAAATCGGAAGATAGGAGATGATGTGATTGGCGGTTAGCTAGAGGAATAATGTTTAAATGGGATTCTTGGATGTTATTCAGTGAATCCGGATCTATTGGAGGTTATCCACAGAGTCCAGTTTGGGAGAGAAGAAATGAAGCCAGGGTATGTTACGGCCTAACATTTTCGTTTATTTAATTAGTTATGTTGCCATTATTAATTGGTGTTGTGACTGGATCCCAACTAAATTATTTTGTGCTTGGATCCCAACTAATTAAAGAGCACTTACGAAAAATACTTTTGTGACCCGGTTTCACAAAAAGTATACACCAAAAAGGGTTCTTCATATATATATATTTTAGAAGGAAAAGACTACAATATACACGTACCCCTTATTTAAGTATGTATCATATGCACCCACCAAAATGTTATGAATTGTATAGAAAATATTACGAATCGTATAAAGGTTACGAGATACACTAAAATATTATGAATTATCATGAAAATATTACGAATTGTACTACTGAAAGGTTATGAATTATAGAACAAAAGTTACGAAACACACTAAAATGTTATAAATGAACTATAAAATATGTGCATATGGTACACTCTCGTAGCATATTTCTCTCTCTCTCTCTCTCTCTCTCTCTCTCTCTCTCTCTCTCTCTC
>BPLS01000187.1:441274-491449 GCA_019656275.1 Rhododendron kiyosumense
TATAAGGTCGTAAAGTAATTTTAATTGGAATTACTTTAAAAATAATAATAAATAGTGAATTAAATAAAAAAATATTTAATTTGACAAGTTAGTGTATTTGAGATTCAAGGAGTCTAAAGAAAATTAGTTGGAGTGTTAAAACGTTGATTGAAAGATCGTAACTAATTTTCGTTTGTAAACTTTGAACGATAACTAATAAATAATTTAATAAATAGATAATTAGATTAAAAAAATATGACCTTAACAAGTTATGATCCTTGAGGTGTGAAAAGTCTAGGAAAAATAGTTCGGGGGTCGAAAACGGTGTTCGGAAAGTCGCAAAATCGATTCGAAACAAAAATAGTCCAAACCGCGAGGTTGGACCGAGTTGACCTCGCGGCTAGACCTTCTGCCACAATGTTGAATCTGGTTCCCAAACCTTGCGGCCGCAAGGTGCAACGCAGATTTTGATTTTTTTATTTTTTTGGTTCGGTTTCGATGCATGGGGTCGTTCGGGCTATTGGGTTATGCATAAAAACATTAAATATACTTAGACGGAGGGTTGGAAGAGATTATACTACCTTGAATCTGATCGAATTGATTTTAATTCGAAACTTGGAATTTGGAGAAGACAACTTCGGGTTTTTCGATCGGGGGACCTTGGGATCGAATTGGATGGTGTTTAGGGATTCTTGGAGTTGTAGTGGGGGATTGGAATGATCAATTCGGGTTTCTTGATCACAAACCCACTTTTCTCTCTCTTTCTTTCTCTCTCTAAAACTCCATCTTTCTCCTGTTTTTCTCTCTTTTCTGGACTGGTGGGGCATGAGGGATTTCGTGGTGTGCCCTAGGGTCGACGTACTAGGGTATATATAGGAGGATTTGAAGAGTTTCGATTAAAATTGGATTTTAAGAGGTTGTATTCTATAGTGCTTCGAAAAGGACAAATTTGGGACAAGAATATACTGAGGAATGAAGTAGAAATTGAGTAGGAGAGTGAGAGTTATCATAATTTACATGCATGCAATTTAAAAGAATTAAAAGTAGGATAATTAAGACTAAATTAATTTTATTTGTATATATCCATTACATAATTATGATTAAGATAATTTTATTATTACTAATAATACTCTAAAAAAAATTACGGGTCATATAGTTATTTTGCTAAACTATTTTTAGTCACGAAAAAAATTAATCTAGATTTTGGTTTAATCTAATAACACTTTTAAATAATTAATCAATTACTATAGACTATTTGATTAAAATTAATTTCTTTATTCGAAAAAAATGGGGCGAAAATCCGGGTCGTTACTTACTAACTATAAAATTTATAACGCATGCATTTTATTAAAAAAGATTCAAAATGATGACACAATCTTAGTGTAAAATTATTAATTAATGATATTGTAAAAATATTTTTTGACAAAAATAAAGAAAATCAAGAGATAAAAGCTCCAAATAGACAAGCAATTATTGTAAACCAATAATTATAAGTGAACAAGACAACGAAAGTTTAAGCATTAATAAAGCATTAAATTAAATCTACTATTTAATTTTTGAGATAAATAAAAGTGTGTATGGTAAATATAGTAGGGCACTTAAAATATATAATTATGCAACCCATAAAATTACTTTAAATTTTTTAACTCTACACCCCGGTTTTTCTGGTCTCTTTTCAAAGATCTCTAAGTCCAGTTCTTATGGTCGATCCCAATTCTTCAAGTCCCAGTTCAATTCCACGACGTTTTTCTGGAACGAGTTCTACTGCAAGTTCCCATGTATCTGTTTCATCTGGTCGTTACTTGAAGAACAACGTTTCTTCACGTGGGAAGGAAGCATTAACCTGTTTAAATACTTTGGATTGCGGACATCTCGGCAATTTGGGACTGGAGTAGTCCTCAATTGCTTGAATTGTTTAGTTGGTAAGAAAAAAAACTCCTTGTGTCGCTACGAATATGGAGTCTCCCCATCAACTTTTGAAGGGAAGTCAGGGGCAGGACATACACCACAGCAGAATCTGGCTCGCCAGAAGAAGTGATCCACAGGGCCAAGTACCTGCTTGTGGATTCGGAAACTATTATGATTTGGAGAATCATAACTGTGAGGATTTCGCTCTCTACTGCAAAACTGGTCTGTTGGTTCCTAACAAAAGCGCAACCAGAAGGAGTGGCCAAATAAATTTTGTGCTATCTTAATTTGTTGTTAGAACATGTTGGAACATTGAGTCCAACATCGGATAAACAGAAAAAGAGTTGCACCTTAATATACAAATGGATAACTCACCACTTACAAGGCTTAAAGGGTGTTCTTGTTTCTTAGAAAAGGAAGGTAATTTAAAGCTCAAAATTCATATGTTTATGCAAATAATTTTTCTATCAATATGGATTTTGTTTGATAGATATCATTGAGAACTTTAAAACGATGCAAAAAAAACTTTAAAAATTATTTTTAATTTTCATTATATTTGAACTTGAAATTATCTTCTTTTTAAAAAATGAAGGTTGAAAAAGAAAGCGGAACGAGGCCTTAGCCTTTTAAGTGGATATGAGTCATTCAATGTATATTGGGCCTAAACGATGTGGTGGACTATTTGTCCTTACTCTCATACAAATTAGGCCTTGAGCTCGCAGTGACGGATCAATGCATCAAACAAGCTCTCAACAAGTGGTATTAGAGGCGATGGAGACGATAGTTGACGATCTATGGGAAGATTCTCAGCGCACCATTGAATGGTCTTGCACAAAAGACACTCAGTGGAGCGGAAATATCCAAGGTAACTCCAGATGAAGCACGGTGGCTCGATGTTGGAGTTTTGTATTGGATGGCTCATTATCAATGGAGTTCTCGTCGGGGAGCATAGTGCCGGTGACTAGGCACGTTGGCTCCCAATTGAGATGACTCTGAATCAATGGAGTGGGTGTAGAATAAGCCCAATTCAAGAGATAGGGTTGAGAGTTGTAGATTAAAATCAAAGGGGAGCTTGGATGCAGAGAATGGTTAAGGCCCAATGTTCGGTTCACATGTGAGGAGGAGATTTGTTAGAACATGTGTGAATGTTGAGTCCCATATCGGATAAACAGAAGAAGAGTTGGACTTTAATATATAATTGGACGACTCACCTATTACAAGGCTTAACTTTTCAAATGGATATGAGTCATTTAATATATATTAGGTCTAAGTGATGTGGTGGACTATTTGTCGTTACTCTCATACAAATTGGGTCTTGAACATGCAGTGGCGGATCGATACATCAGACAAGCTCCCAACATTTGACAAGTGAGGAGACGCGCCCAAGAAAAATTACCACAAATGGTTCAAAAATGCATTTCCGGGACATCGGTGTTCGAAATGATGTCGTGAGGGTGGCTGTGGGAAAATGTGGTTGCATTCCTCAAACGTCGTGACGGACCTGCTTAATGCCGTACCGGGAAGAGTAGTCAAGTAGTGGCTTATGTATGTGGCAGCCCTGTTTCCTTCTTCTCGTACGATTGGAGAAACGTTCAGTATAAGTACTGGCTATGGTGGTATATATGTAAGGGTCATCATCGGGCCGGGCCGGCCCAGCCCGCCCACTGGCCGAGCCGACCGGGCTTTTTCTTTTTGGCGGGTCGGCCGGGCTGGGCCACCTACCATAATTGAAACCCAAGCCCGGCTCACGGGCTACCCCAATTGGCGGGCCGGCGGGCCAAAAGCCGGGCGGGCTTAAATTTCCTTGGGCAAAACTAAACCAAGGGAAAAAATAAAGGATTTTTTGGGATTTTGGGCTAATGGGCGGGCCCGTTGGCGGGCGTTTGGACGGGTATGCTGGGCGGGCTCACGGGCCGGGCCGAGTAAAAATTCATAGACCCGAGCCCGCCCGTTACAAAATACGGGCCGGGCTAGCCCGCCCGTTTTAGGGGCTCGGGCCGGGCGAGCTTTGGGCAGGTCGCGGGCCACCGAGCTAAATGATGACCCTTATATATATGCTAGCGACATTGGTGTTCAAATTGATATTATTGAGGTGCCAGTGGATCGAACTTGCCTTCATTCCGTAGCCGTCTGAAAGATATGTAATGAATAGTCAGTAGTGGAGTGTTCCGCTTAAAAAAGTTGGCATAGTCCTG
Source organism: Rhododendron kiyosumense (assembly GCA_019656275.1). Classification (NCBI taxonomy): domain Eukaryota; kingdom Viridiplantae; phylum Streptophyta; class Magnoliopsida; order Ericales; family Ericaceae; genus Rhododendron; species Rhododendron kiyosumense. The sequence continues at coordinate 445,357 of BPLS01000187.1, forward strand.
GTTATCATAAGAGAGAACAAAGTTATCAAAGTCGTTACCTTGGTAGGGGCGGACTGACGGGTGCCGAGAGGTTTCTTAGGCCCCATACACTACTCCAAATATTTTCTTTAATTGTACTAATTTTTCAGGTTAATTTATAAAGTTCTGTAAGATTAGCACTGCAAGTCCTTGGATGTTATTTACGTGTGTAGAAAGAAACTCCCTATGATTCTAAGTTTTCAAACAATGTTTTGGATGTGCATGTAAAATAAAATAATGGGTAAGTCATAATCTCTCTGTCTCAAATTGCCCATTCCCTGTAAAAATTTGAGCAATTTTTGGATTGGAAAATAAAATATTTTAGAGCATTATTTTTTAAGATTCTTTAAACCAAATTAAAATATTTCATGAGCTTTTTAATATGGTACTGTAAAAAAAATTCAAAAAAATTATAGGCAGAAAGTATTTTATTTTTCGAAATCAAAATTGCATCCTTTTTCGCAGAGGTCCGGTAATTTGGGACAAAGAGAATATATACACAAACTTAGATCTACCAAGTAACATTACACAAATATAAAATATAAGTGGGCTTGTAGGCACCACTTCTTGTCATACATTTGATAGAAGTTCATATCTCACTAGGTACAATTGACAATGCTGACTTTGCCTAGAAAAGAAAAACAAACATTCAATATGGATTTTGTTATTACTGTAAAAAATGTTGGTTCGAGCCCCCACCATGTACAAGTCATTCGTTTGCCATTGCCTTTGCTTATTTATTATGTTATTATTGCGTGTATGAATAACCCTTTTATGAGCGTTTTAGCTAGACTAAATAGACTAAAAACTTATGTTTTCACGAATTTCTTGGTGGTCATTTGCCTAACATACATCAACAACAACAAAAACTCCTACGAGGCTGATTGTCATTAGCGAAAAAAACTTGACTGCTGTCATTGGCCAATAATCCAATAACACAGCGAAAACGCACCATTAGAAAAACCTACTATGTGGCTGATTCTCGAATTGTGACCAAACAGGAGGGAAACTTGAGTTTTAAAAAGAAATTAATGGATTTTTGAAATATAGAGATAGGAATGGAGATTTGTGGATGGAGTGTATGTGAATAGTAATATTTCCTATATTCATTTTTTGCATAAAATATGTAAATTTTTGAGTCTCTAAAATGAAAAAATGAAGAGTCATGAGTTGGAGTTGCTCTTAGGTAATTTTTTACCGATTTGACCTTGACAAGGAAAAGTTCGCAATTCTAAAATAAGGCTCCCAAATGGCCTCGATGTTAAAACATTTTTTCCCGTGGTAAGGACTGAACATGATTAGGTGCCGTTCTGCTTTCTTTTTAAACCTTTTTTTTTTTCAAAAAGAAGGAAATTTCAAGCTTAAATATAATGAAAATGATTTTTTTTTTGTACCGTTTAAAAGATCTCAATGAAATCTATCAAACAAGATTCATATTTGTAGTAAAATTATTTGCGTAAACACATAATTTTTTAGTTTGAAATTACCTTCCTTTTTTAAAAGTTACTTTTTTGATAAAGTGAAACACCCCCTTAGCAGGGATGGCAAAGTGAACCGAACCAATGATATCCGAACCGTAACCAAAATTTTTCTCCGAAGCATAACCAAAAAAATTCCCTTGGGTATGGGTATGGTTGAGGCCTTAAATAACCAAACGGGTATCGGTTCGAGTATGATTTAGCAGATCCCCGAACCGATCCCCGAATCGAACCAAACCGAAATATACATGTATAGGAGTCCAGTGGTCGAAGTGTGTATGTCCAGAAATTTAGGGACCAGATTGTTGCATGTGTTAAGGTTTAAGGGTCTGTAGTGTGATAACCCTTTATTTATAATTAGGGTTACAATTAACCGCACACATTCATAGCTCAAACAGTCAAACCCACCCTTCCTTTCTTCTATGTTGCAGACAGCCCTTCACGGCCTCATCGCCGCTCGTTGTCGTTGTTCCCCTCCCCCCCCCCCCCCCCTCTCTCTCTCTCTCTCTCTCTCTCTCTCTCTCTCTCTCACACAATCACACAGACATGAGACACCATCACCCACCTTCTCCAATGTCGTCAAGCAAACTATTCAGTCGAACATATAGATCGGAGGCTCCGGAGATCGGCCGCTTTGGCGACGTCAAAACATACGTATTCCTCTCTCTCTCACTCCCTCTTTCTTCTCTCATTAATAAGAACCCACCCCAAAAATTTGAAATCGGAAAAAATTTTAAGATCCGCCCATGGCAGTTGTCATTTGGTTCGGGTACCCAATTGATTCAGGGATTACCCGAACCCTAAATGGTTTGGTTATGGTTTATTCTTGCTTTTCCCGTTTGGGTATCGGGACGGATATGGGTAGGGGTGTTGAAAAATGGAATTTAACCAAAGAGAATTTGGTGGGACTCACACCGCGCGAGGTGGGCCCAACAACAGTGAACAAATTCCATTAAGAGATGAATGAGAAATTGTTTCATTATGGGAATTGGAAAAGCTAAATGATGTGCGTGCGCATCGTCACCAAACACCTAAATTAGATTGGGGCCGAAGCTCAAGATTCCTGATCAGCCCGCGACCTATGGTTCGAGGTCTATGGTGTATAGTCTAATCTAGATTGGTTTGGAATTGATTGTGCTTTATTGGGTCTAAACTATTCACGTTTGGATGGTTCAATTACAGAATCAGTTGTGCACAGCTGATTAATACTGGGTTGAATGCCCAAAATAAAACCCACGATTTGATTATAGAATCAATTGACGGATTAATGGCTGTAGCAGTTTTTCTCCAGAAATTGAATTCCTCGTATTCAATTCCCTATATTCAATATGAATATTGAATTGGCCCTATTGAATGGGCAACTCTCTCTATTGAATTCTCGTATTCAATGAGAAGGCTCCTCATCGATTATATAAAGGAGTTCAACTCTTTTGTTTTAATACACCAAAAAAATCGAGAGCTTTTCATCTGCAATATTGTTCTTCCTCCCAAGAGAGAGAGTACAGACACAAGTTCGTTCGACGGGCAGTCTACGGTGGTGCTTCGGCGGCTGAATGGGAACCAAGTCAACCCTGGGAGACAAACACCAACACAACCTCCAGCACCGGTGAGGCGGCGAATTTGTCTTAAGGGCCCGTTGAATATAACGGGTCTCGGTTTGCAGTATCTCTATATCTTGCGTACAGTTTATGCTTATATTTCATATCTTATAATTTCGTTTCATGTAGATTTCTGTTCGTTTGTAAATTTCCAGAAATTAGTAAAATCAATTACTATTTTTCGCACTATATTTTCCTACAAGGGGTTCGGTTTCAGAGATCGGGTACGAAATTCCCCATATCCACCCCAAATGCCCTGATTGTCATCCCTACCCCTTAGTGCATTATGCATTCTTCTAGATTTAACTTAAAACCTATTTTAAATTTGAAAATTTTGTTCTTATGTAAATTTTTTTCGCATTTTAAATTTTAAGCCAAACTTTTTTGGGTTATTGATTCGTCTCGAAGAGAGAATAGGAAAAGTAAATTTTTTTTACTTTACCCAAGTAATTTGAGAAATAACCACTTTTTAATGCAAAGTGATTATTTATCAAAATATCATTGCTGCGCTAAAAAGTGGTTATTTCTCAAATTACTTGGGTAAAGTAAAAAAAAAAATTATTTTTCCGATTCCTTTTTTCGGGACGAATCAATAACCCAAAAAAGTGTGGCGCAAAATTTAAAATGCCAAAAAAATTTAAATAAGAACAAAATTCTCAAATTTAAGTCTACAAGAATACTTAGTGGTAGGATATTGTATATTGCCTCCTTGAGTTGAGGGTTCAGGAACTTTTGAATCGTTTTCGCCTATATTTGTTCTCAAACCATGAAGTATATGCAAATTAAGGACTTGAACACATACTTAAGGTTGCCCCAATGATTTGAATGAATGACCAAACTTTGAGAATATTCCTCAAAATTTGGGGTTCGATAGAAATTTTGTTCCCTTTATTGTTGTTCTCAATGCTTGGTTCCTTGATTGTAATATCTAGTTAGGATTGAGGTTTGGTTTCCTTCATTGTAACTTGATTTCCTCGACTATGGAATTACGAGAAAAAGTGTTCTAAACAGTTCAGATTTAAATGAGTGTTTTTAAAAAACAAAAAAAAAAAAAAACATCTTCTTTAAATTTGAGCCGTTCAAAATATTTTTAAACAGTTTGGATGCATTAAATGTACCAAATTAGTCCGAAGCAAATTGAGGGGATCCGGCCCCAAGAGGAGGCTTTTTGCTTTTAAATGCGAGGTGGCACACGTATAACGGCCGATAGGAATAATTGAGAGAAATAGAGGGACGTAACTGATAATTCATGTAAACTAGAGGGTTTATTTCTAAAATTTACCCTTGATTTTTTAATCAAATTTCAAAGGCTCTACCCCACCATATAATCTTTCCCCCCCACTCTCTCTCTTCTCTCTCCCGCGTCTCTCACATTCCAACTCCCAAAAACCCCTCTCTCTCCTCACACCCCTTCCAAGAACCCTCTCTCTGTCTCTCAACACAAGGGCACAATGTATTGTTTTGGAGTCGAATTTTGTAGAATCAAGAAACGGTTGGAGAAAATGGTTGAGTTTGAGGGGATCATAGTCGACGCCGTCGCAACAATAAAGGCCGAGGAGAGGACAGTTGATGAGTTAAACGATGAATTGGAAGGTCAAGAAGGTGAATTAGTACAAGATAAATTGGACGAATTGGAACGTGCCGAAGACAGAATTAAACGTCTCGCCATTCTTGGCCTGAAGGGGATGAGGAAGGCTAAGAGGATCAAGAACTGGTTAGCCGAAAATATCCCTCCGGGCCCAAAATTCGTGGAATATATGACAGCATCAACCGTCTTTGATGTAAGATATGTTAGATTTCATCTTCGGAGGGAAGATATTGGAGTATTGGTGTTCATTGAGGATTGGGGGTTGAGGAATTGTCTATGATTGATGAACTTGGAGGTTCGCTGAACGTCCGTGTGGTGAGGAGATCAAGTTTAGAGCACCCACCCACGGAGTTTTGTATGTTCCAAAACCCAATCTTTACTCTTTTTGTCCCAAATGTTGGTCCGGTTCACAAGAAAAATTGAAGTTTTTTTCAAGAAAAATTCTAGTTTTCTTCGGCCCAATCTTTACTCTTGCAAATATCAATTGATATCTATAGTGGACCTAAATTCAATTGTTCTTTGTTTGCAGACACGATTAATAGGGATAGTATTAGGAATTTGAAAATCAGGATGTCTACTTGCAAACGTATTATTGAGGAGCTAAATTCCTATGATAAGGAAGTTGAGAGAGAAGCTGTAAAAACTATTGTCATGGAGAACAAGGGAAGTGATCCTCAAGACCTTTTACAGCAGGTATTTCGGCATCTAGTTTTTATTCTTGAGGTTTAAATCTTATTGTGCCTGAATGCAATTGCTGTCTCATCGATATTTCTACTGTCTTCACTGAATTACCTGAAATAGAAAAGTTAGTGCACATAGTTTAAGAGAATCTGGCTTTTATCCCAGTTCACTTATGATATGCCTTTGTTTTTCATGTTTTGCTGAATGGTAAGAAACTATTCACGAGGCAAACCAGAGTATTACACTTGTGGTGGTTCAAGTTGGAGTGTCTATTGTAATATGGACCATGTTGGAGTCCAAGTTGTTTCTTAAGTATGAGCTTGATTGTGTTGTAAGGTGTTCCAAGTTATAGTCTCTTGCAACATGTAAGGTTATTTTCTTACAAAAGGAACGGGCATCTGATCTTGATACGTGGCAATGATTGCTCTGATTTGTTTCAGGCAGTTTTGCTTGCTTCCGACTCCATGAATATGGAGTTTGCCCACCTAAAATGGAATTATCCTCGTTTAAAGTTCATTACAAGCAATTGAAACATCACATAGAATGGCCAACCACATCATAGGAATTGATCTACTTATTTATCGTGATAGTGTAAAGGATATGGACCTGTAATTTGCAAATATAGACACTATTCTGCTCTTGAAATCTTGTTGTTGGACGAATTTTGTACAGAAAGCTGTGCTGGCTAGATCGAAGATGGTGGTTGCTGATTGTCACAAACGTCTGGAAGCTGCATTAACTGACCTGAAAGGAACCTTGGTATTCTCTCACTCCTAGTGCATTGTGGTTTTAATATGATAGGTAGTTCAATCTGTGTTGACTAAAATGATAAATCACATTTGATTGGAGTTTGTTCAGTTTGTCACTGTGGTGCATTGGAATTTTCTCTGAAATGTTTTGGCATGAAAGAACATGTTTGATTTCAGGCTGAGTTGCTGCAGTCAGGTTGGAGTGGACAAGAAATAGGTCAAGCTCGAAGCACCATTTCTGAGGCTGACACGCTATTATCGACAGATGAAACTTGAAACATCCCCAAGCAACAAAAGGTAACACACCGGCAAATTGTTAACTGTGCAAAATGTAGGTTACTCCGGCAGTTATCTTCCAAGAAGAAGCACCACCAATCTATACATCCAGTCTTGCAACTTTTCGAGTATAGAAAAGTTACATTACATCACCACTGGTAGCCTAAACTGCATTCGATACTTGTAGAAGTGCCTGATTAAGCATAACTCCTCCTTGCTCGATCAGCAGGATTTTGAATTGAAGGTTGGGCAGAGTCTTTTGCCCAATGCCCATCTTGGCCACATTTATAACATGAAGAACCACCTCTTGTGCCAGAGTTCTTGTTGCCCATTTCAGTTGTTTTACAAACTATGGAGGTGTTGACTGAAACTGGGGAGCTATTTGGAGTCATCTGATCGTGGCACCATTTGAAAAAACCACAAGAGCTTCCCTGACAATGAAGTACATAAATCAAACCACCCAATACTAGTTGCACCATTCACATCAAAATAACACATACCACATAGGTAAAGGTAATCTAAATAATTTTCCTCTTCTGGGTGAAAATTCTAAATTCCATGCCTGTTGAAGCATCAAAGAGCCAAAGCCAATTTCATAGCATCTACAAATGATGGATGAGCCACCAGCAACAATTCCAAAATATATCTCTTGTTGTGACAAATATGGTTCTCTTGAACGACTATCATCAATCACCAATCAACTTTTTTTGCTACAGTTAATATCGTGTATTTCATCAAACAAAATGACTTAGCTGAATACCGTATCAATTGCATTAGATTGTGATGTCCTGGTCCATAACCGTGTGGGTTTGACCATATGTGCGAAAAGGTAAAAGGAACCACTTATTCAAGAAACGTGCTTACAATAACTTATTCATGGTCTCAAAACTCACACAGGTGAAGTACTTTGATTTCATTGTAGTCTTTAGATTGCTGTGGGGAGTGGTGAGCCCATGTACCAGTATCTTTAGCAAGGGTTTATGTGATGTGCTGTGCTGATCTCTGGCTCTGTTTCTGTTGTCTTCAAAAGTAGTTGTAGCTATCGGATGTTGCAAGGATGCTTTTTTCTCCGAGTTTTTTCTTCAAATTATTTCAGCTGCTAACTCAAAAGTTACTGCCTTTGGCCCAAATAATTGACCTGGATTTTCCATCTGTTTTTGCAGGTTCGAAATTATCTTTGTTGATAGGGTATATGGAAGTTCAAATCCTGGAGGTTCAGAAATAGTTGGATATCATTGTGAACGTGTATAATGCAATATACATGGTTTGTTTACCTTTGCAAAGTTGTCAATCGTTAGGGTCTGGCATATCTTTTGGTTACGACTTGAAGTGGAGAGAGATTGTTCGCTGTTTTTTTTTTGCCTTTCTTGGCTTGCAGTAGAGTCATTGTTTTTGCAAGTCAGGAATTCTGGTTGAAACAACTGATGCAAATCAATTTGATCAGCCCTAAGTATCATCTCTCTTATTCCCTGATTGTATCTCACTTTTACTCTGTCGTCAAATTTACAAATACCCATTGGGTTGTACACATTTCGAAGTCAATTAGATGGTTTCGGCAGTTCATTTCGAAGTCCCTTTTGCAGTTCATTGATTCAGCTTGTTTGCTAGAACAAAAACAAGACACGGCAAGAAGGGCATTTGACTGCGAAAGTGAATGAGACTACCATTGGACTTGAAATTCCTCAAGGCTTGCCTTCTCCCTATTTCCAGAAATGCAAAAGGGACTGGACAGGAGCTGTATCCGAGTACTTGTCCATCTCAATCCCACTTACTGGTATATGGTAACCTCAACCTTTAGCAAAATCTGTATCTTTTCTCCCCCGGCACAGAAAAAAGATGGATAGAGAGGCTAACAAACATTAAACGGGCGACGTGTAACCAACAAAATGAAATACAGCTATGAGAAAACGTTTACATCTCTCATAAATGCGCTTGTTTATATGTCCGTTTGGAAGTACACATTTTGAAGTCAATTAGGTGGTTTCAGCAGTTCATTTTGCCCATTTACAACTCTCAGGCTATCGAACACATTTTGAAGTCAATTAGATGGTTTCGACAGTTCATTTTGTCCATTTACAAGCCACTTCAGGTGGGAGAACCATGACCTGTTTACAATCGAAAGATTCAAAGCAGCTTTCGAAGCCGCATCTATCGGGTTTTTCGGGTTCGTAGGACAATACACCTAACACAAGCTGCAACCTTGCATTTTATGGACATCTACTCTAAAGAAGTAAAAAACAGGCCGAAATGCAACCATACAAAATGAAGAAGGGGGGGAAGCACAGCTATCAAAAACATAGCCCTGTTTTGCATGAACAGGTAGTAAATTTTCCAAGAACTATTCGACGTCAGCCATGAACCCTTTGTTCAAAGGCGGTATCTTTGATGTAATTTAGGTACGAGATCCCTGAGTGAAACGTAAGTTTTATCACCGTAACCTCTCTAAGAAACTACATTCATGGAACCTAAGTTTGGTACTCTGAGTGGTCAGTGCGGCGGTGGAGAGGGGAGAAGGAAGGGGTGCGAAATTTATCATTATTGCAACCTATTTTATAATGTTTGTAACTTGTTTGTCATCATCATTACAAAAAGTACCGTGCCGGTAGCCATCTTTACCAACATCTAACAATCATACCAATAGTAAAAACTTGTTATCAATGATGGCAAGAAATGGAATTTTCATTTTTCGTTCGAGGCCACCACTAGAAATTGAAAAAACTAGTGATCAATACTTTGAAATATGTAATGACATGCGATCACTGAAGTAGTAGGTAACCCAGTTAAGATTTGCATGTTACTGTTCATGCGGTGCACATACCAAACATAGGAAACGACAAGGAACTACAAAAGAAAATATGAAGAGTGAAAGATGAATCCAGTTAAGTAAATCAAAAAAGCAAATACTACGTGACCATGTTGGCATAGCCAACCTTGTATCCGAGAAAATATGTGGAGTCTTACCACATATCCAACTGAAAGCTACATCAACTGAATAACGACTATATGTCTATGAAGTCCCAACTCGTTTATCATAACTGATCCAATGCTCCACCCCTTCATGTACAGGGAAAATGAGGGTGGGAGCAGGTCAGATGCAGAGAGTAACACCGCCGCAACAACAGCTCCACAGGAGGAACAAGAACGATGTAGACAGATATCATAATTTTCCCACAATGCCAATAAGAACTGCAAAATTATGTAAAAGAAGAATAGATACACGATAAAGGGATATTTGATATCTAGTAACTCATATTTACCCTCGAGTTCATATTCCTCATGGTGGGGTAACAGATCACATCTGCAATGCATGTACAAGCAGTAAGGACTGAGAAACACCCCTTAGGTGATAGGAAAATAGCAACTTCTTTTTTCATCGGTAACAAGATTTATTAAACTCAACAAAGGGTGTACATCGAGGGTAGGACCAAATACTAGCCACAAAGGTTGAAGCATAGCAAGAGGCCAAGAAAAGAAGGGCATCCAATGAAAAATTGAACAGGTCCAAAAGAAAAGCAAGAGAAACAGAACAACCACTACAGCACATTGAGCCAAAAGGCCCAAGTGTCCAAAGCAGCCTACTCCATAAGTAATGAAACCTAATCAGAGCAGTAGCAGTAGACCCCAGTCATACAGTGGCAAGACTTGAGGTCGTTAAAAATTTCTTCGCAGCATTATCCTTGGAAATTGGTTCTAGTTCATTCACCATTTGGACCAAGATGGCTCAACACATTGAGAGACATCCTAAGTCAGCAGAACACTTCAGTAGCAGCAGTAGGCATAAGAGAGCAAAACATGGCAAGCTTTAGGCTTTACCAACCAGAACAATTACCACAGCAGCAGTAGCAAGTCACCATCATCAGCATCAATTCAAGAGTAGCATCAGCAATATCTAATTGGATATAACAACTGGCAAGCAGTAACATTCATGAAGTGTATTGTTAGCACATCAGCAGCATCTTCAGCATATTGGGCAGGAACTTAAGGAAACACATTAACGCATGGAGAAAAAGGAAATGGAAGGGAAATAGATAAACTTGGTATTCTGTATAAAGCCATTACTTCCAACCTTGTAATAGATCCTACAACCCACAGAACTAGCTTACTACTCCAGAACCCCCAAATTTGAATTAACTGACAACAATCAACTGCAAAGCAAAGGAAAAGGTAACTGCAAGCACACAAGAAACAGTAACACATGGATGCAGAAGGAAACTCAAAAAGGAACCACATTTCGAAACCAGATCATCTAAATGACCTGCCCAGAGACTTCAATTGCACTCACTATCAACACCACGTAGGGATAACCTGGCATGAGTGCAATTACGTGAACTTGCCGTAAATCCAACAAAAAGCTACACAATTTTTTTGTTGAAAAAGTTAAACACCACATTAGTTAACGTCGCAACAATTTATCATCAAAGCTGCAATTTAATTTTATGATCTACCCTAAGAGGAAGCATATCAGCAACTGTGGAACAAAAGAAGAGGTACCACAAAATGGAGGACATAAAAGGTGATTGCTGAATTGTGTATACATTCATATTGAAATCTTTACTGCAATTATTTATCTCAAAGGGCCATACCCTACAACACACCTTGTTTTGAAACGCCATGAATCCTTAGATGCATAAGCATTGTGAGTCATTGTCCCCCTAAATCCAATCATGCCCTTAGACACCACCAGGGTCTTACACCAGTCACTGTTCATAAGGTCCACGGAGAAAGCAACACTAATTGTAGAAAACATATTCCACATTGTTAAACCAACCTAAAATCCAAGCTCAGGGACCTTACATAATTGGTCCAATATAGCATCAGAGAGAATCATTACCATCATTGTGTAAGGAAACACTAGGCAAAACTGGACTACACAGCATGCCCGAACTTCATAATAGCCCACACTCTGTTATGAACCATGTAGGCAAAGCCAAACTAGCATGAGACTGGATGACCGCAAATGGAACCAGTCCAACAGCTTTTAATCCCAAAAAAAGTAACTTGAAGCAAAAGCACGACCTAGTAGAAACATTTGAAGCCTGTGAACAGAAAATGCAGGTACAAGGAGACGGGGGTGGGAGCAGGTCAGGAAGAGATAGTAAGACTGCTGCAGCAAAAGCTCCAAGGAAGGAACACATGATGGAAAACTGTGGATCGGCCTCAAGGTTATGAGCCTTGCGAGCTACCAAACTACTCTACTCCCCACTCTGAAGAGAACTGAAAAGTAATACTTAAAAAACAAGGATTACTGAGAATGCAAATAGGATCTGCAAAATTCATTCAAAAGGAGCAACCTAGCTTTTCACAAAGAGCAAAAATATATCGAAGGCTACCAAATGAATGTCTCAGATTGTTAAATAAAATCCCCATAGATCCCATTTTGTGTCACATGAGAAACCATGTGAGGTATCGTCACGAGAGGAACTAAATTAAAAAAAAATAAAAAAATTTCAGGTGAGCATTTTAGCTCAGATAGAAGGTTTATATGAGGATTCAGCGCTTCACAAAAATGTATATAGGCAGGACAAAGAAACAACAAATCATATATGAGGAAACCATATATACTCTCAAAGCAGCCAGCAAAAAATGTTCATATACTCTCAAAGCAGAACAAATCCGAACACTAATAAGAGCATAGGAGAGGAGGAATGATCAATGGAAGAATAGTGCAATAAAAAACAATAGGAAAAACCACCTATACAAAATTAACAGTTGTATAAAGAGAAGGTTTGGTAGAGTTCTAGTTTTCAAGGTATTTTGATCCAAAGCTATGTCCAACCATGTACAGCAATGAATCCAAAAACTAAATTAACCAATATCCCTCAATGCGGGGGCTCAAATTAGTAATAAAGAGGAAACACGCATAAGAGAGAGATACAAAATCTATGGCTGAGAAGCCTGATGATAGAAGACATCGCAAAATCTTATGTTAAGGCTAAAACTGTGTGGATGTGATCACTTAAGGAACCCATTTCAAGATGAATCTGAACTTGCAAAAGGAAATAAAGGGATGGTGCCTTAAAAACAAGAGAGCAAATTGATATGAAATTCAAAACAGAATCACATAAATATTCTCGACATTGTTTTGTCAGTACTACAGTGCAAATACATGACAACGATAAATGATCACAGCAAATGTTACCAGCAGTGTATCAGAATGGAAACTGCTCGTTGACAACTTACAAGAATCAAAATTCAGCGATGAAGCAAAGGAAACGGAAACAGATTAGCAAATACATTAAGGTGGATGGATGACAAGTGACAACACCAGTTCAAGAAGGAAGAAACAAGAAATGGATAATCCCAATGTGGAGGAGCAAGGGTTACAAAAAGCCCTCTGACAAACAAGCCAAGAATTGATTGCCAATAAAACACTCAAAATATTAGTACAACAAATTCAGGGTCCTCAGATAAACTGAACACAGAATCCATTGATGCATTCATACAATTTTTAATCTTAAATACAAAGCTATATTAAAGTATCACTAATTTAGCTGTTAAAGGTACTTTTGTTTCCAATTGCTTCGCACTTTCTCTAGCAGCTAGCACTTTTTCTGCAAGCATAAAACCACTGGCAAAATGCTGGAGGTGAGGATCGATAGTTATTCTTTGGAGGCGCAAAGCAGCATTCTCTAACAAGTATATGGCAAGCTCAAGCTCAGCTGGATGCCCAGAAAAGCCAACTAATTCCACCGTCTCAAGGCACTGATACAAAAAATTCTGGTTGTGGTGGTGTCTTGAAGGCAGTGGAAAGTTTGAGTCCATCGCCCTAAAACACCTTATATCTTCCATCGTTGGCTTTCTTTGTGAAATCCTTCTCCACAAATCAGGCAAATCTTTGGAGCACTCTTCATATAGAAAACGGCGCATCGCATAGTTAGTCACCTCTAGCCTAAATATCTGCAAGTAAGGGCACGCCTCTATCATGACAGTGAGGAATAGGATGCTATGCTCATCCTGCTCCCTAAGTCTCACTCGCAATTCCAAATACTTGACTCTACAGAACTGAACAAATCCCCTGAGAAACACCTTCATAGCATCCACCCGTGTCATGCAGTTGAGGTCCAAAACAAGCCTCTCTAATTGGCAAGGGTGGACTAACAGAAGCCCACCAAGGTCAGAAATGAGACCATAACAATAATCTCCCCCAATCTCCAGCTGAGCAAGAATAGGAGCATTCTTGATAGACAAGGAAGTCATTGCACCTATAAATTTGAATGAGATGAGATTTACAGCTGAGATCTCAATGCTTTTTATCAGACCACACCGGAAAATCTCAAAGTGCTTTAAACTGAGGATGGAATTGGGCCCTGTGTTGACTTGTACATCGACGAGAGTAGAACAGTAACGCACTGATAGTTCTTCAAGCAGTGGGCAGTTGGATAAAATATCAGCAATGACTTGGTCAGTTATATCTATGCGCGACAAATAGAGGGCTGATAGGTTTTTAAAGCTGGAAAAACCAAGATGAGACAGCGATGGAAAGGTGAAATGATGATCGTCCCGCCCAAATCCCAAATCCAACTCCAGTACCCGGACTTGCTTTTTGATTGCAAAGTTAATCCACGAGCTGATCATCTCCTCGTAATTTTTTCCCAGTTTAAAGAAGACCCTAAACTCATCCAGAGTCTGGCCCCTATGCGATCCCAATACATGGTTCACCCAATTCGCGTAATTGGACTTTCCACTAAAACGAGAAAGATGCGACCCAGAACCACCCTCCCACCCAAACCCAACTTCTGGAGCCCTTAAATCGAAACTACCGGTGGAATATTTCCAGAGATGTTCCCATCTACGAGAGAGGACACTAGTTCTGGCCGCTTCATTAACTGTCAAGCGGGACAGAATGAGCACAAGAATTTCGTCAGGCAATTCACCAATTCCAGTGTCCTCCTTTCGTGTCCGTGCACAAGACCGATTAACACAAGCCTTCATCTTCTTCTGCTCCGTCTGCCGTAAGTAAATAAATTACCGACTAATAACTCCACAAATCGCTCAATCCTCTGCCTGCCTGCATGCGCATAACAAGTATAAACAAATAGAAACACCACAAACAAAGTTCAACAACTTACTACGGGTATATAACAAAGTTCAAAACTTTTTCCTTAATAAAGAAAGAGTTTCCTACTCCAACTAGAACACAACGAGGAAAGATCCAAAAATATAGGGATTAGGGAATACAATCAATCAATCACAATCCAAAAAAGACAACATCATGGGCTCCTTCTAGGAAATTACCTCCTCCTCCGCTGAACAATTTTTCTGCATCGGCAAAAATAATAATAATAATAATAATCGCAGGTAAATTTTCATTAAAATGAAACTGACTTGGATTGGAGTCGCTGAAGCTTATAAGAAGAAGAAAAACGTACCTTTGTCTTCTCTTTCCAGAGACCTCGTAGTTATACAGATAAATTAGATGCAGCGACCAAAAGAAAGAGTGCAAAATCCAGATCTAATCCTTCATAAATAGCTGCACAGACATATTTTGCTGGAAATCCATAATTTCATCGAAGGACAAATGGCCGACGACAGAGCGTACCGTCGACAGGGTTGTGTTTCAAACTTTGAGGAAAATCGAAAGGGAAATGGAAGGAAAACGTTTCTCTTCCCTCTCTCTTTCCCTTTTTATACGGAGTAATTTTCTTATGGGAAGTTCCAAACAAAACATATAATGGTTTGCCCCCTTATGTTTTTGACACTTTCTCCATTTGACCTTCAAGTTGTTCACATCTCCCAATTAAAAAAAAGAATTAATAAGTACTCCAAATTTGCTAATGTTCTTCCAGGCACCTCAAGTAGAGGCTTGTGTGACACGAGTAATTATTTCATGTTCCAAGGTCTTGGGCACCACGCAGTGGTGCCCCAATACTCTCATTCACCACGCATTCTTGTGGGACTCAGTACAATGTGTGGTAGATAAGGGTGTTGGGACATCACTTAGTGGTGCCCCACGATCATAAAAAAAAAATTATTTGCACGTGTGACACAAGAAACCCCGCTTGCGTAGAGAGAGAAGGGGGGAGAGGGTGAAAATTGTTGGAGAAAGCATGAGTAGATGCTGAGTAGGAGAGATTGCATATTAGCATGAGGTTTACACTTTACAAAATGTAACTCTACTATTGACAAATGGTTTTAGTGGGAAAATTATTGCTTGCCCAGCCAAATGATGATACTCCAAGAGCCTTTACCACACACACTCTTGCCAGAACCAAATGAATGAACCGCATGTGAACATATGGTGGTAAAAACCCCTGTAACACCACGTGGCGGTGCACTAAGAGCATTGAAAAATCGCTTGTTTTGGTGTATGTGAAATGCAATTTCAAAATTCAGAGAGGGAAATGCCATTTTTCATCGGTGACCGTGGAAGTTGTACCAAAAAGAAGCCTAAGGGGTTCTCTGTGAAATTTCCCCTTTCTCTTAACTCTAACGGGCCTTGAGTAGGACTATATTGGTAAATTGGACCGACTCGAGCGAGATGGGCCAGTAAGGGTACATAGGCGCATAGTTACGGGCCAGTGAACTACATTTTTAGTTCATAAATGTTATAAGGCCATCCACAGTGGTATAATCAAAAGTCAATTGTTTCTAAAGTTAACAATATTGGTGTAAAAGATGGCTCACTATGGTATAATCAAACTTAGCAACATCCTTAGAAATAATCAAAATTTAGACTTTGGATAACCAAAACTAACAACCTTTTTCAATAATCAAAATTTGTGAACTCTACATGTGTTTCAATTGGTATTATTTTCTTCTCTTCTTCGCATACTCTATATCTTCTTCACTTCAACCACAAACTATTTTTCTTTTTTTCCCTCAAAAAGTAAAGCTCATATCTCACGATCATCTACAATTCAACTCATCATCGCTGAATTAAGATATTTCACAATTCTTTTCCGTTTCTATTTTTTTTCCCCCAAAAAATTCATAATAGGAGGGAAGAAAGTCACAGATTTTTTTTTTCAAAATTAAGAGAGGGAATCGATATATTTTTGCCAAAAAAAAAAAACGTAAATGGAGGGAAGTGAATGACATAAAACAGAGGGGGAGAGAGAGTAAAATTGTAATGGACCCTTATTTTGGTTATGAACTAAAAGTGACAATTGTGAAGCTCAATATTGTCAAGCTTAGCAATCTCTTAAGTGAATAATCAAAAACTGATGTGTCAACTTTTGGTTATCATTTTTTGATTATACCTCTGTGGATGGCCTAAGTTATTTTCACTAACTTATAAATTATAGAGATTGTATTGGAATAATAGAAGAAATGTATTTGATGTTATAATTTAGTAAAAAAACTTAACTTTTAATTAAAAAAAAACTAGTATAGTATTGGGGTTGTGGCCCGTGATCATGCGGGACAAATTCTGGGTACGGCTTTCCTCCCTTTTTCAGGCTTATTATCTCCGAATATTGCAGAAGCGTTGGCTTTCCGTGAAGCTCTTATTATTGCGGCAAATAAAGACTTCTCTAATATTATTTTTTAAGGTGATTCAAGTCAGATTGTCCAAGCTCTTTCTCACACAAGAAAATCATTCTCTGATTACAGCTCTATTCTTTCAGATTGTTTTGAACTTCTTCCTTTATTTTCCTCTTGTGTTTTTAAGTATGTGAAATGCTCTCAATAGGGTATTTCATTCGTTGGCTAAGCAATCCCCATTAAATGCTAGGTTAGAGAATTTGGGGGATCCTATCCCCCAATATTTAGCTAATCTTGCTATTGCTGATGTTAGGTCTTTGGACCACATTTTCTCTTAATAACATCAATTTTTTCCAAAAAAAAAATGAACAACTTCATAAAAGTCAATAAATTGTAGTGCAAGATTTTTAGTAAAAAGCCGTTCAAAAAAAGATTTTTAGTAAAAACGGGCCCTAGCCGGGCTATTAGGCTCGAATACATGCACGACTTTGAACTGATTTTATGTACTATCCGTTATTCTTCGATTTTAAATCTGACTGACAGAAGGAGAGGGTGTTAAAAAATTTGTAGATTTTTATTTGTAGTTGATAAGTTGTTATGTGTTTCCGGTTGTGAATAAGTTGTTGAGAAATGTCAAGTTATTTCCGGTAGTGAATAAGTTGTTGATGGGTTTGTGAGTAGAGTTACTATAGCAAAAAATAGTTTTTGTTGATAGCTTTTTTGTTAGTAGAAACAGAATGATAAAATACAAAAACTTTTTTGTTAGTAGAAGCGAGATGATAAAATGCGTTAAGTTTTTAGTATTTTTTTTTAGTGGAAACACCCCCTCGGTACATAATAGTGGGCTCAACCTGTGTTTAGGACCTGTTTGGAAGGCAAATTCTAGATTGTGATTATCTATTTTACAACTTTTTCGTTTTGAGAGTGCTATTGTGAGAATGAATTATCTCACAATGCATTATAAAAACTATACTTTCATAGCCATAATCTGAGAATCAGTCCTGGAGGAACTTTTCAATTCTCATTGGAATATCTTACCAAATTACATAATCTATTTTGAGCAACTCTCTCAAAATACCTGTTCATAATCTATTTTGAGCATTGTATTTCCAAACACTATATTGTTGCAAAACCTATTGTCACATATCACCAAACACTCTGCAAGGTTCATAACTTATTTTGGCCACAATTCAAAACCAATAACTCAAAATCCAAACGGCAAAATGCAAAAAAACAAAAAAAAACAAAGATTAGGCTCCCAAACGGGCTCTCTTCATCTTCTTGACCGGCATAAACAAATATCAATTCAGAAAGAATTTTTCTATGGTATACAAAACACTTTTTTTTGTATGATACCTAAAAAATCACTTTAGTCGTAAGTATTTCACATTGAGTGGTAAGTAATTCATAATTAAGGAGTGGTAAATATTCCACATTTTGTGGTAAGTATTTCAAATATATAATACTTATCACTCAATGTTAAATACTCATTACTTCATATGAAATACTTTCACTAAGTGGTAAGTATTTCAAATGAAATGGTAAGTATCTCACATTGAGTGGAGAGAATTGTGCACTTACTACTCAGTGTGGAATACTTGTCACTTCTTATGAAATCCTTCCACACTGAGTGATAAGTATTTCAAATGAAATGGTAAGTATCCCATATTGAGTAGTAAGAATTATACATTTACCACTCAATGTGGAATACTTGTCACTTTTTATGAAATACTTATCACGCAATGTGGAATATTTACCACTAAAGTGACTTTTGGGTACCAAACACTAAAATAAATTTATGTACCATAAATGGACTCATTGAGAAAGAGTGGCAATAATGCCATGAAAACTTTTTTTGGTGCCACGTATCTGCTTATGAATGGATTCGGAAACTATGATCTAGTTACGAATAACTGGTTGTGTGAAAAACCTCTCTCCTCCCATCAGTTTGTCTGTGTTCTTTCTCCCTCACAAGTCTCGGACAGCAGGATGTTGTGCATTAAAAAAAAGTATGACATAGATGGTCTAAAAAAATTCACACAGATCAGCCCAGAACCTTTTCGATGTCTATTTGCAAGCATCGTGTGAAGCCTACACGTATCTAATGGTTCTGAACACATTTTTGTTCGGACCAGCGTTCAGACATCTTTGTCCGTTGCACCGCTCTGTGCATCAATGTGACAATGTGTATCTAGGCATTTGCTTCCGTTTCCCATCTTGATAAAGTGTTTGCTTCAGTCCTTTGCGTGCTAGTTCATGTTTAGAGTAGGGTAAATTTTGCGGAGATTGGAAGGGGGTTGGAGACTTGGAGGGGGAAGCTGAGGGTTGGAGAGGGTAGTTTGGGAGTTGGGAAGCTTCCCAATCCTGAAGTTTCCTATACTCTCTCTCATTCTGCCCCTTAAGTTGCTGGCGAAATTTTAATAAAATGGAGAATTATTTGGTTAACCATGTTGCAATGTGTGACATTATTGAGATTCAAAAATTAATCTCGCTAAAAAAATGATAAGTTACTAACAAAAGGGGCATTTTACTTGAGTGACATCGGCTCTGTATTCAGGCTTAGGCCTCACAGACAAGTCTTTCACCTGATGCAATCTAGCCAAGGCAGCTTCCTTCTCAGCAGCTTCAAGAGCAGATCTTTCCCGAGCCTTTTCTTCTTCCTATCAGCTTCGGTAGCTTCCTCTGCCAGCTATTCTTGCTCAACAGAAACCCCATCAAGACCATGTAGAGTGCTTGGTATTTCCTATAGTAAAACATATGCTTGGGTCTATGAGAGAAAGGGATAAGCAACGACCAACTTGAGAAAACGTACTCAAATCAGCTACGAGTGCTGCTCGAAAAGAAACATCTTATTCCTCCCTTGAATGCATGTTGTTTCTTCGTTCTTCTGCGTCTAGTCTTCTTGCATGAAGAACAGGGCTAGTTTCTTCAAGCACTCTCTGAAGCATTGTCAGCATTTCTCGGTCTTCATGGACTTATTGTCATACTTGGTATAACACCCTACAAAATTTTGAGGGTCCTAATTAAAAAAAAAAAAGGGGGGGAGTCCAAGGCGTAACCCTTCATCGCCTTCCCTCATGGACAGGCGTGTAAGGGGGTTTTACAACGTTTTGACTGGTTTGTGCTGATTGAACATGAATGGTAAGAGCACTTATCTGATCTCTCTCTAGTTTGGAGGCTGGAGCATTTCAACGGCTTGCACTATCTTGAAAAGCTAATCAAACTATCAAAAACTTTACAAGTCCATATATTGTTTTCCAACCATGTACTTATCCCCTGCCTGATATAATACTAACATACCCACTTACTTTGCCGAAAGCAGATTAAAGTCTCTTTTAGGTCTCCACGTCTGACTCCAAGTTGTATGAGGCCAGCAAAAGTTATCTTCAAAACCACTCCACATAATATGAGTGAGTGAGAGAGAGAGAGAGAGAGCATGTATCATTGTCGTGATAAACTATGAAGTTATGAACAAGTTCAGGCAGGATCCACAAAGCAACAAGCAGAGCAAAAGTAAAAACAAACAAACAAATGAAACTATTTTCCCCTAAACCTTGTCTGTTTTCTACAATTGGGATCAAATATAACAAATAACCTATTTCCACTTCCACGTTTCCGATCAATCGTAGCCCACACCGGTAGAATGATTCAGCCTATTTCTGCTGACACAACTGTTACACAAAAGTACTACTACATACATTCACTTCACATTTCCAAGGATAATTTCCTCGCCTTGGACTTTGATATTTGAATTGTCGTGGCACTTCAAGTTACATAAACACCAATCATCAGTCAAGTATCCGAGCCTCTTCCAAGCCAGCAAAGCTAGTGGGGAGTGCCACTGGAGGTTGATGGTAATTGCTGAACATAGTAGTCCCTCCGTTAAGAACATTAGCAAGTTGATCAGTTACAGTGATCTGATCACTTGAGGCTTTCTGATAGAGATGCTGATGTAGGGACAAATATATTTGCTGTTTCGTCACATGCCTCTTTGCCTGTTAAAACATCAAACATCAATACCAAAAGAAAGAATTAAATGAAATAGAAAAGAGATTATCAAACGTTCCTTTTTAATCCATGCATAATATTCAATATCCAGCAGGAGCGACTAATTCGGAAAAAGTTCTACAGCCACAGACAGTACACTCTCACATTCATGTGGAGGCCTACACACACTGCATGTGAATATGAGTGTGCGTTAAGTCTACTAGTGTGTGTGGTTGTAGCGGAGTTGCTAATCCAGGGGACCAATACCATGGTCCACTAGCAGGAGGTCCAAATAAAGTCGGGGCAAACTCCAGTATGGGTTAGCAACTTAGCCCAGCAAAGGAATTGACAGGATGCTGGTGGGATTCAAACCCAGATCAAGGTTTCTTGAGGCCTCTAGTTGCAAGGTGATTAACCACGGGGCTTGAACATCAAATGCTTATTTTTGGTTCTTTTTTCCAAGTTTCTACTTAATGGTCAAATGTTTACCTCAGCCTCGACAATAAAGCATGCCCATATCTTGTCCTTTCGAATTTCCATCACTCCCTTCAAGATGGTTAAGCCAAAACCTTGAATTATGTCAACAATCTCAAGGAAAAATCCCTTTTCTTCACAAAGCATCTGCAGCAGAAAAGGAAAGTTAAACTCAGCGACACGAGACCAAGACATAATTCTCCATCAAGAAATGGGTGAAGAAATGTTAGACTCTACGAACTCTAATATACCCGTTTAATCAATTTTCCATCCTATACCTGTATTAGCTTTTGCCCGGGGATCCTAAGGTCCTTAACATCCACTGGATCCACCATTGTCTGAGCCCCAACTTCAGTTGCCCACATAACATTATAACCACTACAGCAGGAGTTCTCTCTGAGTACTGGTTCATTCACCTGGTCAATCATTCAAGTCTATCACAAATAAGACAAAAACACAATGTCCAACACATACATCATTTCCCTGAATTTCTAAGGTAAATTATAAATGGCCTAAAAAAACTAATGTACCTTTCGCTCCTCAGCCTGTTTTAAATTTTCTGCATGGTTTGTCACACTTTGCAAGAAAAGCATGTGCTTGATGGTTTGAGCCAACAAAGTATCAATGCTCATCTGTTACATCAACCAAGTACATATTAAAAAACAAATCAACTCAACAACTCCTAGTCCTGCAAATACAACACAAATTGTAGCCGCTAGCATGAGTGAGTGAAATAAAATCAACTTGGGAGGGATTTCCCTCTTCGAAATCTCATAATTTGGAGATAAATTTAATCTGTACTATTACTATATAAAAAAAAAAGGTACCTTCAAGCCATTAGGAATGAGTTTTCTCAGCTCTGCGATACGATCTTGAATCTGCTGGCGGTCCTTGGGCTTTGGTCGAGACCCCGGTCGGGCCTTTTTTCTACCAACCTTCACAGATTCTTCAGCCCTTCTATGTTTTGATCCATAAGTGATGCTATAGCTGTCCCCAACCCACGAACCTGTCTCTGATTTTGAAACTGTCGCCATCATGTTTCCACCACCAAGTGAGCAACTTCTTGTTTTCCTTTTACTTCCAGAAGATAATTCATCCTCAAAACTAGTACTGGCAACTGAATTAGAACTACAGGCAATACCATCCAAAAACTGATCAAGTCCTAATTTGGAAAATAACGTTTCCTGAGGTCCCACTGCAGTATTAACACGTTGCTCTGAGATACATTCTGAAGCATCTACACCGAAATCCAGGACACCACCACTCCCTCCCGGCATCAGAATGTCATCTAAGAAACCCTCTGCCTGTATAAAATCAATATCCACTCCCAAACTTTCAAACAGGTCATTTTCAATACCACTAGAGGTAAATGTATTTGTGACGGAGCTTTGCACAGTATTTGATGGATGATTAAATGGAATGTTTCCAAAAATATCAGCTTCATTCAGACTTGATGATACCGATGAAACTTCCACTGCAACTGTGCTATTTCTCTGCTCTGGTGAGGAAAGTATCTGCGGGGAGAAATTATCTACTGGGAAAGGTTTTTTTAGAGCTGCTATGCAATCACCCAGAAGCCTGCTTTGAGATGGAAGTTGTTGCTCAATTGAAGTAAGAGTAGACTGACCACTACTCCATGTACTAATGCAAGGGGATGCAGCCCCTAAGGGAGTAAAACAAGTAGCGTGTGCAAGTGGCTCCTGTAACCGAGCATTAGACTCATTACTTAGCTTGAGTGGAGTTGATGTGCTAACCATATGCCGTTGGTTTCCACAATTCGAAGAGTTCATCATTAGATGAGACGAATTGAATGGGGATAGCCTTGGAAGGTCTGTTGAAGCAGAAGTTTTTTCCATATAGTCTCTAGAGTTGGCAGTGTGCATATGTCTAGGATTTCCAACAACAGGATTTCCAGATGATATTAAGGAAGCAAACAATCCATTCGGGCCACAATTTCCACTGTTTGAAGATGAAGGCATGTTTTCTGGTAAAACAAATGTATCGCCATTTTCAATCTCCCGAAACACTCGTCTTGTCTGATCCACAAATTGCATCGTCTCTGGAATCTGCACAAGCAAGAAGCGGTGTTGTCAAAAGGAACTCAAGGGTGACTGTTGATCCTGTGCCTTTACTGGACCATGTACAAAAGACAGGTACAAATGCTACATAAAGGAATGTGACAACAAGAGCCAAAAATCCAGGGAACAGGCCTTCATGTTCCATATTAAGAAAAAATTAGAGATCCCTGTCAACCAACTTTGCATATAAAAGCATTGCCTGCTAAAAGTTATAAATATGACTGTTACATTACTCTAGTCTCAAATGGTTCAAGTGTAACACTATCTAATGAGTCTTGTGCACTAAATGCAAGATTAATAGTTTAACCAAGTGCTAATCATGCTGGAGTACAGACCTTATTGGTAGACCCGAACTGTACCACCCCGTGTGGCTCCACAGAGATAACCGCAATTGTCTGCAAAATGAGATCAAACGATTATTTTGCTAACGCTCTTCCCTTAAGACTACTTAAAACACACAGAAAGTAGTTGGAGGGAACCAGCTGTTCAGAGTTCTGTGATAGATCTAACTATCAAATTCAAATACTAGAATATTACGATATTCTTCAAACAAGAAATGTCCATGATACTTAAGAAGAAAAAGGGTACCTCTATTCCAGAGGAAAATTGGCAGTGAATATCAGAATTGTCCTGCAAATGAACATGCAACTACAGAATAAGTGGACAAAAGCATAATACCAGAGGGATTGAACAAGAATTGCAGTATATTTCAAGTTAGCAAAAGTTAACCAACGACTAAATGGAAACTACAAAGTAGTAAGAGAAATAAATTCTACAAGCAATGAGGCACACACAGACGTGTGTGCAAGTTGTCAGAAACGTGGGATAGGGGAGTGGAATGGGAGAGTGGGGTAGTTATTCGTGAGTGATTTTTACTACTTTGCCCAAACAGTTAATTCATGTAATACTAAAGGTAATTGCAATTTTTCCCTTATGTAAGAGGACAATAAGGGAAATCACTTTTGTGACGGGGCTTCAAAGAGAGGAGACACCAAAGTGGTGCTCTCCCTTTATATATTAGAATAGATAGATAGATATTAGAATAGATGTTCTACCCAAACATGGATAAATCATCTTTATCACAGCAAAAGGATTAATACTTCAGCAAGTTTTCATGAAAACGTCATCAATTACCTGGAATAAATCCTGATTCTCCATAGAACCTAAAGGAATCTGTCCTCCAAAATGAGCATCTGAGAACATCCACCGGTGCCTCTTATTGAAAGCAGCTTGGCCAACAGCGCTAAATAACAAACAAATAACAAGGTCAGACTTAACAAAATTCTGCTTTCTTTAGAGAAAGTGAAAATTTCTTTGCAGAATTTGCGAAAGCCTAGAAGAATATCTAATAAACTTTGTCAAACATACCCATTGCCAAGCATGTGGACTCGGAGCAGCATGTTGTCTACAAAGACCCCCATTTGCTCTTCATAATAGGCATCTTCCATAGTCAATAATCTGGTGTTGAAAACAACCCTTTGAGTTAGAAATATACAGGAACAGAAGAAATCTCATGAAATTTTCTGCTTCACCAAAAAAAAAAAAAAAGAAATCTCATGAATGTATAGAAAAGCCAATCAACAGCTCAATAGTCCACACTATTGACAACTTATTTCTGTTTTAGAGAAAGGAAAATAATTATGAAGGAAAATGTGAAAAGAGTGCAGGGAAGTATTCATTGTGCTCAATTGTGATTTTCTTCTCTTTTTCTCAACAAACCAAATATTCTTTTCCATATTCCAAACAGGCTCTTAGGCTTGCAAGAGTAATTTAGAGATCAATGCACTCTCCACTATGCCAAAAGTTTAAACTATTTGATCTTCAGAGTATATTCATTTCAGACCAGATATTCTTGTACAGAAATACAGATGTAGTCTTAGGGGATATATGCGTTTAATAAGCAGTATCTACCAAATTCATGCAACCATAACTCTTGGAAGTACCAAACTTGACGAGAGAGAGAGAGAGAGAATACTCTCTACCTAAAACTCATACGACAAAACAGCAGTATTTTTGTACTATCAAACAGTGTAAACCCAGAAATTCATGAAATGAAACCCAGAAAACCAAAAGAAATAAGGGGTAGTAGATAGGGAAATAAAATCTTGGAAATGGAAATTAATAAAGTGAAGTATATTCTCTCACAGTTTAATTACGTATATTTCTGCCATCAAAAGAATCAGAATAATACATGAAAATCAGAATCAGGAAGGGAGCCAGTAAATAGAAACTAAAATTCAAAATAATATCACCCTCACGCTAATAAAAATAGAAGGGCTTGCAAACAAATAAAAAATAAAAAATTCAGAAGATCATAGTAATAAGCAAATCACCAGTATCACACTACACAGAGTCGCATATACATACAGGTTTCCACAATACATGACAAATATAGATTTCAGAGAGAGAGAGAGAGAAGGGGGGGTGGGCCTTACAAAGAATTCCGCTGATCGAAACGCCAAAAAACACCATAAGACCATCCATTATCGAGGCAGAGTCTCTCAAGCCCCTTGTGAAAAATCGACTCTTTTTTCTCTGTACCCATTTTTCCTAACCAATCTTTTTCGGCACAAAAATTGCCAGCGGGACAGAAGAATGCAGTGTCGAGTCAAACCGCACAAAATAGTTTTCAGAAAAACGTTTCTCCAAAGCAAATTTCCCAACACAAGAAACTTCACCGGGAGCAGAGATCACGATCAAGACAAGTCCGAGTAAATTTTTCTCTTGTAAAAAGATGGGTCTGGTTCCCGTCTTGAGAAGCTTCAGAGTACAGTGGGGAAAAATTGAAGGGAATGGATGGTCCTCTGCTCTTCTTAAAGCTTTTTTTACACCAAAAACGGAGTCCCAGAAAAGTAGCTTCTGTAGAATACTGTCTGTCAGCAAACCAGGAAAAAATAAAAGGAGACGATTGGTGTAAAGATATTTTATTTCTTAATTAATAGATATAGAAAAATGAAAAAGTAGAGAGAAAGAGGGGAGGGTGGGGGCAACCAGGATCTTCCGCATTTATGTACTTTTTTTGGTCTTCTTTTTCTATATTGTGGGTGGATCAGGGACCCTATTTTTTTTTTTTTTAAGAGTTCGTTTTTAATTTGAATAATTATTGAGATGGACGATTCGAATGCGCCTGCATGACTCCCCACAGAGAGCTATTTTGTTGGATCCTCCATATTGTGTCTAGATTCAACAAAATTTTAAATAAACACATTATCAATGTCATGTACAGTATTGAACTAATGTTTGGATATTAATTTTTATTCAACATTCAACTCAAATAACTCTATTTTCTAGGAATATTTTCCTAATTATTCATAAGTGCTTAAATTACTAAAAGTATTAAAGAAGTTTTTTTTCCCCTCACAAATGAGTATGAAGGAGGAAAAAAAAACCCATTTGTTATTTTTAGCACTTCTAGCACTTTTGGAAAAACTATGCCCAAATTTCTATGAATTTGAGGCTCCGTTTGTTTCGACGTAAAATGTTTTACAATGTAAAATATTTTTCATGTAAAATGTTTTTTCAGAAAACAAACTTCAAACTTTTATTTTCCTGTGTTTGGTTGACACTTGAAAATATTTTCAGAAATCGACAAAATAGTGTACAAAGAGATATGGGGAGCTTAAACGGTGGAAAAATATGAGATTATTAGAATTGAACGTAGGTCAGGACTGACGATCGAAGAAACTAAGTAATGAGAATTGCAGTAAAAGGCAGCGAGTTCATTTCGGAAAATAACTTACGGAAGATTTAAGGGTAAGTTATTTTCATCCAATTGATGGAAAATGTTTTACATGTAAAATGTTTTCCTCATTCTTTACACAACCAAACACCGGAAAATAGGTAAAATATTTTACCGGAAAACATTTTACGTCCAAACAAACGGAGCCTGAATGTGTTTTGCATTGTTGAGGCCCTGAGGGAATGAGCATCTCAATTCTTTTTTATCGTCAAATTGAGTTCTTCCATGGTAGTATCTTGTTTGTTCTTTCTTCTTAGAGCAAATTCACATATTTGTTGGCTATGCTACAGAGAAAAAGAAAAATAGTAATGTTGTTTGATCGAATCAGCGCCAATTTGGCACAATCTCAAATTTAGACTTTGGCATAGTCTCATTCATTTTATGAAGCAAATTAAATGGCATGGATGAAGTTGGAGAAATGGCACTGCCATCTTTGGCGTACGTGAATTTGACACAAAGATGGCTTTGACATTTTCGGCATCAAAAAATGACAGCAGTGTGCTTAGATTTTACCAAGACGAAAGCCAAGTAATAACAGTAGTGTGACACATAGCAATGGTTGGATTTGCTCTTATCACATCTGAAAACCCGCATTCGCCATCTCATTTGATATTTCAGGATAACAATACAAGAAATAGCATTTGGGCCATCGCAACATCATCGTTAGCATATTAAACTTCTCCAAACCAATATATTTTAAATACAATTATTCCCGATCAGAGAAGAACTATACTTATTAGCTAGGGGAATGGTTTCAATGGACAACAATAATAGGATGGATGATAAATGAAGTACCATAGATACAGGTGATAATCTCACATCTTAATTTCGATAATTCTTTGGTTGCAGTTGAGTGCACATTATTGGGTAGAGCCAATTCATTATCTAGCAAATTTGTGTACATTAAAACTTGAATTAAATGCCAATTTACTGCTCTTCAATTGAGTTCGATACTATAAAACCTTGTGATATTACACTTTTATTTTGATATTAAATATTTCATTAAATGAGAGGTATCCCTCTGATGTTACTTTTGGGGGACATGTTTGCCTCATCATATTCAACTAGGACTACGTACGACAAACATGAGATAAGCTTGCATTTATTAGATAGGAGGATGAACATGTAGCTACACAGCTAGCCATAAATTAATCTGTTAAACCTTCATGACCGCCATCAAGTAGGGGTTGGTCTAATGATCAAGACTAGAGATAAAACCACAGTCCCACATCGGTGGAAAAAGGAAAGAGTGTGATTTAATGTTAACTTTTTAATCGACGTGATTAGGTTAAAAGTTAACAAGTTAGCTGACTCGAATACTTACAGTTGAGACTTAGGATTTGCTCCCTCTTCTAACGTCTAACAAACTCGAAAGCTCCTTTGGGTACATATTTTTGTTCTGATTTTAATTGGGGTCCTCACACATGAATAATTAATCGAATTACGCCGTAAGCTGGTTCAGAAACTCCGGACACAACTGTCAAAAGCCATATATTCTCACGGAAGCATAGTCGCTACCTGGCTGCCTGCAAAGATTTTTGGTAGTGGCCCAAAGTTATCACAAAAAATCGTCATTACCAATTATTACATTACAAATGCTATAGAAAAACAAACAGTGTGCTGAAGAAGGAAAGGTCCATTAAAACTTGCCCCCACATCCAGTACCTTTACACCCAACCCCAAATGCCTAGCTTCCTTTAAAACAACTTACACTTGCATAAGTCCAAGTTTAGTAAACCACGATTACTTTGTTTTATTTTTCAAACTTTTGTGAAATGGATCCAAATTAGCTTAAGGTAATCCCAAAGGGTTGGCCGAGTGGTCTTAGATTAGGGTCGGTTTAGGTGTTTGCTCCATCCTAAAATCTCAAATTCGATTCTCCTTGCCAACAACTCTTGAGATCACCTCACCCCACGCGTAAGCTTGTGGGGGGGACTGTAGAAATTAGTTCGAGGTGCGCGCAAGCTGGCTGGGGCCGGGACACCCTGTATTACCAAATAAAAAAAAATTAGCTTAAGGTCCTTAATAATATTCCCATGCGACGACATGTAATCCTTCCCTTCGTTGTTTGTCCTATGATGATAGTTACCTCATGGCAAATTAAATTCCTGATTTCGCCCTTGATTATTATGATGGTCAACCGTCTTTCTATAGGAATCGAACCTTAAAACTCACGCTCCAAAGGCTACAGGACCACCATATATAGGACCGAACTCCACCAATGTCCTTACACCACTGATGTATATTTCAATTCGTACTGAGAACGTAGCCTCCCATTGATTTACAATGTCAAAATTGGTTAGCCGAAAGCTCCATTGCTACTAAAATACTTGGGGTACGTACATGCAACTTGCAACTTGCAACAAGAGACTATATAGTCGTAGGGCGGTGGAGGCATATGGACGCACCCTTAATACCTATTCTATTTACTAGATGGCAAATTGGATGGCGACGTGAGTAGCTCATGTTTGAACCCGATCAAGGAAAACACAATCCCTTCTCTTGAATTTTCCATTATGTTTATAATTTGAAATACTTTATTTTCATATCAAGTTACACGCACTTTAACTAATTTGTTAGGGGATAAATCTCACCCGTTGAGTAGCGGAGAACCAAACTAAAATCACATATATAGACTTATCCTAACAAAAATTGATAGCACTTCAAAAGTTTCGGGTCAACCTAGAAGATTTTTAGCGAGAGATCAGATAACAAATTTTCAAGTCTTTAATATGGACTAGCATGTCAATTCCTTGGGATTTGAATAGAACCTTTTTTTATCCATATAATTGGTATATTGATTTCTTTTGTCATAGTTACTGACATTGACATAAGTGTTAATTTAGTCCGATGATGTTCAATAGTTGGTGGTGGTTTGAGCTTAGTAAAAGAAAAAGAAAAAAAAAAGATGAAGGAGGAGGGTTTTTTTTCCTTTGTTTCGAGGTACTAAAATCGGAAAACCTGAAATTAATTCTCACAGAAACAAGGGATAATGGCGATAATAAAAATATATGAAGGTGGACGCGCATCGTGTGGAAACACTGTCAAGTGGCGCCTTCGACTCCGTTTTTGCCAGACATTTTGATGGAGCTTACTACAATCAAAATGCTTGGATTCTATCTTAACTTAGGGCTTGTTTGGATGGAGTAAAAAAGAGAGGGGAAAAATAAGAGGGGGTATATAAGAGGGGTCCACCTCTTTTCCCCTTGTTTGGCATTCCAATTTTTCCCCCCCATTAATTTTTACCCCCTTTTTGTTTTCCCCAGTTTTAGGTATTGCCGGGTATTAATTTTGGGCTCCCCTTGAGGTGCCCAAAAATAATCCGGGTGTGGAGGAGTTTTGTGGACAAAAATACCCCTCGTTATCCCCTTTCTCCATTTACTATTCAACCAATTTCTACTCTTCATTTTACCAAAAATCATATTTTTCATTCAAACCTATCTAAAACTTCTTTTTTGGAGCACTTAATTTTTTAACTATATTTTTAAATATATATACTGTGTAAAGTGGTTGAAAAATTAAGTGTTCCAAATTTCAATCCGTTTGAACAGGTGCAAAGATCTTAGTTTTCTAATCATTTTATCCTAAATGATCATAATTAAATTTTGACTTTAGGACTCTCGTTGATTAGCCCTAAGAAAGTTGTAGAATCAAATATCTCTTAGGGTTAATCAACGAGAGCCCTAGAGTCAAAATTTAATTATGACCATTTAGGATAAAATGATCAGAAAACTAAGATCTTTGCACCTGTTCAAACGGATTGAAATTTGGAACACTTAATTTTTTTTAAAAACCAAATTTTATTAAAAAAAATGTTTAATAATATTATTAAATTTGTTAATTTGTTAGTAGAAATAAATATTACAACTTAAATTGTGAAAGAATAATTAAATTTGCAATTACATATAAAACGTAATACCTAATTAATTTAGGGACTGCACAAGGGCAAAAGGGTCATTTGACAGCTTAATCCCCCTTCTCTAACACCTCATCCAAACAACCTACTATTTAATTCCCCTCCATAAACATCACATCAATGCGGGCCATCCCTTATTAACTAATACCCCCTACTATTTTATCCCCCCTTATTAACTAATACCCCCAAATTTTTCCCCGCATCCAAACGGGCCCTTAGGGTAAAAAAAGAGTCTGGCGCATCACGTGGTAGCAGGTGTGGCGGCGGTCGAAGAGGATGAGTTCCGTCGGGAAGGTAGCAGAGTAAGTTATTTGGCGGGAGAATATTCCGGTCGAAGAGGATGAGTTCCGTCGGGAAGGTAGTGGAGTAAGTTATTTAGCGAAGCGTTTTTGGGATCAGCAATATAAGACGGGTTCACGGTGGTTTGCGCGACAGTAGCGGCGTTCCAAATCCTGATCGAGTTTGTTTGGGCAGGGGTTTGTCCAGGTGTGGTGACAGTTCGGGAGTAAGGCAGCAATTCGGATGTGGAGGTGTTTTTAAGGTTTTGTTGGTTTTTGACAATACCCTCCTTTCTATTGGTTGAAATAGTGTGGATCACACCACAAAGTGATGTTATACTTACCAAAAAGTGTATTGCATAGTAAGCATGACATCATTTTGTGGTGGGACCTACTGTCACCCACACCATTTCAACCAATAAGAAGGAGGGTAATGTTCACCCTCTTTTAAGGAGTGTGAACAAAATTGCACTCGTATTTGGGTCTCGGGTACCTATGGAAAGTAATTTTCATTTTTTTTTATACCCTTATCCTTTTAATCTCTATAATTTTTGAATTCGGTGATTAATAAAAAAAATTTGTTGATAAAAAAGAAAAGGAAAGGTGTGTCAGAGGAGCTAACGAGGAGGGTGGTGCCCACCTCGGGAAGTGAGATTCTCCTACTAGCTACTAGTAGTACCAACGTGGTGGGGGCCCTGATTGATCTGGAGAATGTGGGGTTTGTAGGGATCAGCTTCTGATACCAGGCTTCTGCCATTGCCCCCCACTACTCATACCAAACCTCGACTCCTTCTCGATACCTCCAAAAAGATGGATAATCAAAAGAGTAATGCTATGTGTACCGACATCGGATGCCGTTGATTCCCACGTGGGCCCCTCGGTTTTTTTTTTTAGAATTTTTGGACGGCTCGGATCGGCCGTCCGGTGGCCGGAGACGGCCCGGCGCGGCCGGTCGGTACGTTTTCCCTACACATGGTCGGTACATATATCATTTTCGTAATCAAAATAAATGTTAGAGCTTGTTCATTTTGAGTATTTGAGATTTTGGATTCTTTTCTTAGCGAAAAATTTTTAATAAATTTTTTTTCAATCATTACTCTTATTTCTCTTAATCATTACGAAATCTTTATAGGTACTTAAACGGCTGTCATTTACGAGAAGCAACACAAAGAAAATTCCGTCAAAAATTCAATAGAAAATTCCATTAGATATGCGGGATACAAACGGAGCCTTATTAGACACTTCCATATAAAATTGTGATTCTTTTATATCAAACCGGATCCAGTCAGGGATCCCAAATTTTAGCTAAAATGCGGACTTAATTATTTTTTATCGGTTAAAAATTGTCCGCGGATCCTTACCTTGGAAAACACATTCGAACGGCTACGATCATGGTCCACATCAAAGTCAAAATCCGGGATCCCTGACTGCATCGAGACTGTCTTTTATACTACATATCTGAAACTTTTGCATGATTAGAATCGGACAAATTGATAGCCCACTTGACTCATGGCACTAGTCAGTGAACTAGTCAGTGAACTCAACTTGCGGCCGCCTTCAACTTCCTGGCATGTAGTTCTATAATGTGAACTAAATCTTCAGTATGCAGAATATAACCGTACATGTATATTCCTTGTGAATCAAATCAAGGTGCAAATTGGGATGCCCTACTGTTTAGATTTTGCTTATAACTGGAGTGTTATCTTGTAGCATGAAAAGAAATGCCATGTAAAAAAAAAAAAGTTCATTTTTTGGTATTGTATTTTAATTTATATTCAATCTTAAATTTAATTTGGTCTGAGGGCGTATAAATTTGGGTGCAACAAGCTATAGTTGCAGTTAATGCACAACACGTCATTTTTTCCTGTGAGTGTTTTAACTTAATTTAATTTAGTAGCTATCTTACCCACTCTAACAAGTTCATGACTGTTCGGGTTGTACGTCTTAACCTAGCTAGCTAGTGGGGTTATAGTTCTGTGGCAATAATGATATTCTACAATCTCCATACATTATTGTAGTAATATTCACACAAGTTAATAAAACCTTTTCATATGTTAAAACAATGGAAAGATCATGAACTAATAAAGAAACAAAAAAATGGAAAGAATATCATAGACGCTAGACGAAATTAAACTCTTTTGTGCAACAAGTTTATTTCAAAAGATACATGTTACCGATGTAGTTCGTAGGTCATAACATTATTTTGGAATGGCGCGACTTTTTTCCCCACTTTTTTGTATGATGGTATAGAATTATGTGTTCCATTCTCTTTATTATCTATTTCGATTCAGAGGAGACAGAACATCTAGGTCATATAGTAGGGTTTCACTCCAAATCAAAAGAATGTCTGTATGCAATGAACTCGCTCAATTTAAGCCCTTGATGGTGTTTGTTTACATCAATGCTTAAATTTCCCCTACTTAGATCGACAAAGCAAAAAGATTGATCAGCATATGCGCCATATGCGGTTTGAGTTCTCTTCAATCCAAGGTTTTGGACTAGACGAGACCATCCAATTCTGGATGATCCAGTCAGAGTCTCTGAGCAATTCTGAACCATGTATTACAGCAATGGATGCATAGTTCCATCCAATCCAAATCAAGAACCGACGAGGATCAAATTCCTCTTGTTTAGATGAAAATAGCATGAACAATTTCGACAAATCTTTCTAAACCAGAGTCAGCATGTTCTTAGCCTGAACTACAAGTTGAAGTCTGAAATAGTTCAAATTGGAATCAATAGTACACCCACAAATGAAAGTTACCATCATACTATATGCAACTTTTTCACTCTCCCTCTGTCAACCATAGACATGGAGAGTATCCAATGTCTAGGCCCTCAGGCTTATAGGGGACACCCATTATTGATCATGATAGATACCCAAAGGAATGTTGTACACAGAATTTTCTCAACACAATATTATATATATCTCTATGTTAAGACACATATATGGGTGGGTCTCCTACCACAATCTCCAATCTGGCATGAGAATCTTGACTTAGGCACCAACTTACCCACCCCAAATCTCTGCTTTTTTGCTCTCTTTTTCCCTTTTGTATTCTAGTTTTATTTTCTAATCAGCTTTTAGGTATTAGTAATGTCAATAATAATTTCTTAATTCTAAACATGACGTTGTTTTCTTGATCCTATTAATCTTATAACAATTTTAAGATTAATGAAATTTTTTGACCGTTCAAAAAAAAATTTTGTGTGGTGGTTAAGATAATAAAATGATAACCCAAAAAAAATGAAATTTTGATACACTTTAATACTACATATTAATATATTTTCACAATTATTTAGCTAGGATTCAATTTTCAAACATCTTAATTAATACACATTGAAATGTCAATCACCGCCCATGCATTAAGCATTAGTTGGCATTTTTCTTTTAGATACTTGTTGGATTGTTCTTCCCATCCTCTCTCACCCAATAACAATCCTTTTTCATCCAAGCTTTTGCTCACATAAAATCACATACATAGGGGACCACTTGAGCTCTCATCTTACAGCCATTTTAGCAAGGATAAAGCTTCCTTTTGTGCAATAAATGATTGAGGGAATCACTCAATAGTCAAGATAAAGGTTTTTTAATTAAAGACACTTTGATTTCGTTGTTTGCTTGTTAGTAAATATTGGTAATTATAAGTCGTGGCTTTAGGGTCCTTGCAAAGCCCACCTTCATCAATAGTGGAGAGAGAGAGAGAGAGGCCATTGCAGAAGCATTAAAGTTGAGAGAGAGAGAAAGAGAGAGAGAGAGAGAGAGAGAGGGGCCATTGCAGAAGCATTAAAGTTGCCTTATTCTCATCATAAGAGCCCTCCATTTTTAGCCAACAAAAGCTTATAATTTTGTCCCCTGGAAACAACACACGCTTCATCATAGCCGTTGAGAGCCAAGTCAACGGCATCCCAAAAGTTTTGTTCCCATTGTTTTACGAAGTAAAAGATGGCAACAAAAACAAAATCGTTTCGGTGTGATATGATCATATAGCCTGTTTTGTGATTTTGTTCATTCATTCTCTTGAGCGCTCCTGCTGCGAACGATGCGATTTGTAATTACATTCATAAGAGAATATAAGAGTGCAATTTCGTTCAACCATCTAAAGAGAAAATGAACTTTACTTTGCGTGGTGTCCGTATGGCAGGATTTCACTTTGATGACCTGAACCGTTTATTTTGAAACTATTGATTTTTAATGAAATCATTCAAAAAATGCAATTCCGTTGGATATTTTTAAGTAGTTGATCTGGGTATCCAATTCTTGGTCCACAATTGTAACGTAACATTGCAAACCAAAACAAGTGTACGTAGTTTGATCAAATACTTATCCACGTGAAATTACTTAAACAATTTTGCTCATCAAAATGAGATCCACGATATCCACAAAAATTGAGTAATGAACAAAATAACTCTCCAGTTATTTTAAAAAACAAAAAAACAAACAAAAAGGATTTCTAAGGACATATAACTAGTGCTGTTCCGAAAATGCACCTATTTACTTTTATAAGCGTGCGTTCTTCTTAGGGAAAAATATTCCATCAAGCTACCCCAGAAGGAGGTGGACCAATTTGGGAAAAAGGGAAAGAATGATGGAGTGAAACTAGCAGTAGCACATGTAATTGTTTTAGCATAAAGGTGGTTTCAACTTTCAATTTTCTATTTCAAGGTCTAAAATTAAAATGGTTAACTTCCAGTTTTCACCAGGCCATCGGGAACGAAAACGATTATTACGACTGTAAATATATATATGAAAATGATTAAGCGACACGATCGATGCCTCCTAAACCCTTGTTGACAATGATTTAGCGACACAATGCCTCGATCTTAAACCCCTTGTCGAAAAGTTTTATAATTGCGGGTTACACTCGAAGTTCTTGTGTTACTGCAGAAAATGAAGGGAACTTAATTTGTGTTTCGAATTTTGATCTTTTTTGGAAAACAAATGGCAAATATGTTTATCCTCGTGGATGCTTAATTATGTTACTAGCCTAGTTTTACTATACGAAATTCTGTTTCTCCACTAAAAGTTTCGAAACCGAACTTGGCTTGGGAATGCGAGGGCGTGCCAGGACAAGTCTGTCCGAAGTGCTTTCAAGGCCTTCGTGCCTCAAAACCTGACTTCTATCGAGTGATTGTGCTTGGCCTAAAGGGTAAGGCCTCGTAATGGTTCGTTGAGTGCCTTGTCGGGCTAAGGACTTAAAATATTTTCTACTCGTTGCTAGAACAATGGAAAGAAAGATAATGCTGTAAACAAGGATCAAACGGACTCCATTAACGGTTTAATGAAGTTTTGAGTACAAGAAAAGAGGTAAAACTTGAAATATTAAAAAGTGAATACAAGGAATGCTTGAAAGAAAGGGAAATGAGGGTGCATAAGCTGTAAGCTCTTGAGGTCGTGAACCTTGGCCAAGGCCTTCAGAACTGTGATTTATAGGAGTTACAGGCCTTGAGCTGCTTCAAAATGCTCCAATGCATGGCTGCCACATGGCCTGCTATCAGAGGCTTGAGCTTGAGCAGCTTTGAAATGCTCCAATGAGGGGCTGCTCTCTGAACAAAGCGTGCCTTTTACTCCAAGAAAAGGGCAAAGGCCTGAAAAAATCCTTCTTTTCTGCATAAAATTGGGTGAGCTGCTTGTGAGCAGCTTGCTTAGGTCTGCATGACTCATTTGCCAGCAGCTCCAAGGGCTGCATGTATGCCACCTGTTCTTGGCCTTGCATCATGCTGAAGGATGGGGTCCACTCAGACCTTGAGCTGTTTGTAAGCAGCTTACCCAGACCTGTCCAGCAGGAACATTCTAGGCCTTTGAGCTGCTTGTGAGCAGCTTAAGGCCTTTGAGCTGCTTGGGACGTCTCCATGCATGGCTGCCATGTGTCCTTGGTCTTGCTTCATGCTGAAGAACAGGGTCCCACCAGTTCAGACCTTGAGCTGCTTGTGAGCAGCTTATCCAGACCTGTCTCAACAAGAATATTCTAGACCTGCTTGTGAGCAGCTTCTAGGCCTTTGAGTTGCTTGTGAGCAGCTTCTAGCCCTTTTTCTTGTTTATTCAAGGCTTTTAAACGAAGCTATTAAAACGGTGGGCCTTTTTCATAATTGGGCCTGAACTCGTAGGTGAATAATGGGCCTTTGCCCATTGTAAGCCTTCTGAGCCTAAGCCTGGTAAGAAAACCAAGGCCTCTACCAATTTGGGCCTATTTCGTAGGCCTTGTTACTTCTAGGAATTTGGGTTAGGCCTGGGTGAAATACTCAGGTCTAGTGGACAGATCCAGGTCTTGGGCTTTTGGCAGATTTGGGCCTTTATGAGAGACCCACCATTTCTCAACGACTAGCCCTAATCCGTGGGCAACTGGTCGTAAGGTCCCTCAAGGCCAGGGCCTCGACCCTCGAGGCCGCCTTTTAACCCGTAAATCCATTTCCTGATTTTTGGCCAAAAATGGGTGTAAACAAATTCATAATCAATTTCAATTGTTGATATACTTTTGATAATTTTAAACCGTAAAAGATGGAAAATTATCATAATGTTCTCATGAATAAAACTGGTATATATCCAACTCAGGAACCGCCGAGTGTTAACCATTTCTTACAGTTTACAGTGTGACGAACAAAGTGCACAAGCCCGACAACAATTCTTTATGGCCATGCAAGACCAAACAGAAATCAAACAACACAGCAGCATGGATCATTAATAGCTAAAACTAGGGCAATTATGATACTGATTAATTTAGTTTTTGCAAGATTAAAGTAGGTTATGGATCACTAACTGTTCCGAACAATTTGTTTTAGTTCGATAAGTTCGAACCCATTAAAAGTATCTTTTCGAATATACATTTGCACTTGAAACTAGTACTAAGACCCCGTTCCTCTAAGGTTCTTATTTTTAAAGTATTTATTTTTTGTTTTACAAGATAAAGTAATTCTCTCACAAAACATTATCTTTAATTTAAAAAGCAAAATTCCACCACCTCAGCCTTAAATGTGAGATCCGTTCCGAACCCCTCAACGCTCTATGTGGGATCCACATGGGCACAAGTACTCCATGTGGTGCGGTGAACATAGCATTTCTATTACTGTATATACTAGTCCCTGGTATTTGTTGAAGGACGTTACCTCGGAATGTAGGATTAAGTTAGCCTCAGCAGCTAGCGCAATTCCCAAACAGGTGAGGTCCCCTGCCTCAGCCATAGTTGAAAAGCCCAACACTCTCTGACACTTGGTTGCCCCAAACCAACAATATACTACTGCCACTCTAAAAGTACTGTACAACCAGAGAATGTCCCCTAGCTAGGACCCTCCCTTGCACCCTCTCGATCCTAATGCAACTTTCTCGGTTCAATATATCCCCTGCAAACTGCATTGCATAGTTTTATTGTTACTCCATTATAGTACTACTAATGTACATCAATCCAGGCCCAGGTCACCTTGACAATCCCGACGATTTTATTCCCCCTCACGGTCAAAATTCGTATCGGGGAGCTCGCTGTGCGCTCGGGATGGGAAATTTCTTTGAAATTGCCATATTTTCTTTGAAAATTAATCGATGATGACGTAAACACAACGTCTCTGCTTACGAAACATTATTCTTGTGTTCGCATATGCTGCGCAGCTGGAAATTGTAATTCCTCTTCCCCGTATCGATTGAGGGGAAAAAAACGAATTAAATCATGAGTATGTGTAATGGCTAATACATAAAAGCGACATAAATAAGTAGGAAATACTAATAATAGCCAAATGGGCTTTTATGTCAATAAAGTACAAAAAAACGTACACCACACACACACTCACAAAAACTCAATTTTCAATGTGTTATAATGGTTTGAAAAGTATTAAAAGTACATCAGAAATTGTGTTTTTTTTTTTTCTTGTTCTATTGGTATGGCAACCAAATTCAATAGTACGTATAAGCCAAAAAAAAAAAAAACTAAAAAATTGGGTGCGTGTATTTCTAGAGCAATTATTCAATGGTCTAAGGGCATCGCTGCACCGATATGTAGTAACTCAACCCTCTTTTTCATCACAAACTCATGTGAAGTCTATACACTTAACACAAAGCTTCACATCAATGTGTAGGAAATTATTTTAGTGCACAACATGATGATGTCCCAAGGCCACCTTCAATTTTTTGTATTCCCATTTGTAAATCGAAAAGAATATAAATACATACTCCACGTTACTTCTTTAGGACCCATTTTCAGTTCCACGAAGATGATCTTATTCTGATATTAGTAAGAACATTTACGGAACATTCAATTTTGCTTGAGAATTTAGGCCGAAATTGTGAAGAAAAGTTGGATGTTTTGTAAACATTCGTACTGAATTTAAATGAGATGATAATTTTTTACAAAAACTCTAAAAAACATTTTACTATTTTAAACAAAATGAGCTGCTCGGCTCATTTTTCTGAGACCCGTTGAGTCTCAGAGAAGTATGTACGCAGGGTACGTACCCCATGTAATGTACTCATAGCATCGGCCGTTTGTAAATTGTACTACTACCGTGGTAAATTTATCGGGACTAGCGGAAATAGGCTGAAAAGCACGCAATAAAAACCCAGGGGCTTTCCTTTACTGTCGGGAGACAGAGTTTGCATCTGGCTGGACGGTTCAGATGCTTTTACTGACAGTCGCCGGACTATAGTCGGGAACGATGGCCGAGATAATGAGGTCCCCCCACAACCCCACCCCACCTTGTCCTTGAATCTCCTGCTGCAACGTCACTTGTTAATGATGACTTCTTTGCACATTAATGATGGCATTAGACGTAACTTGTTTGAAAACAGAAGTGTGGGCTGCCCTACAGGCTACGGGGTTGGAGGGCAGTCAATCCGACCGTTTATTTTGATATTGAATGATTCGGATTTTAATGACGACTCGGATTAAATTTAAACTATTGATTTCAAAATGGATGGCTGGAAGAGTCACCCTAGAGCTTTCATAGTTGCCACTACTGGATTTCCAAATTTGTTTTAGAAAGCCAAGGCATCCGTTTAGCTATGGGCTATCTAACATTCGACTGGGCCTCTGTGTGTGGCACCTGGGCTATCAGAAATCTACCGTGCTTGGTTTTGCAAACAAATGGGTTGATTAGCTACTTCGGATATCGGAAACTGTAAACGTTTGTTCGATTTTCGTCCCTGAATTCAAAAAGACAAAATCTGAATGAATTTATCAAAACCGTGTCGATTCCCGAATGAGTTGATTTTTTTATAAGGACCCTTAAAATAATGTTTTAAACATATTAAACGGCTCATATCATTAGGCTAGGACCCCGAAATGGGTCTACATAATATGATGTAGAATTGGTGTACACAAAATGATGTACCCATATCCGGAAAAAAAAATTTTTGATGTACCCATAGTTGGCCTCTCTTAAAACCAGAGTCATACATTGGTGTGGGCTTTGGGCTATCTAACATTCTACTGGGCTTCTGTATGTGGTATCTAGGCTATCTAAAATCCTACTGGGCTTGGTTTTGAAAGTAAATGGTTAGAAAGTTTTCTCAGGGAATTGCTTTTCACACTCTTCATTTTTATATTTATACTTCATTTTTTGTCTTTTAGCAAAAAAATATATACACTTTCAACACTAAAAAAAAAAAAGGAATGTTGAAATCAAAAAAAGGAATGTGAAAATCAATTTCCACTTAAAAAAACAAACATGTAGATGTTTCCCAATCTTGTTGATCCTGCGCGTAGCTCTAAATGGGCTTGATGGTTACCTTGAAAGGCTTAACAAGGGCTTTATTAGCAAGATCTAGACACAAACAAAGAATTCATGCCAGATATGAAGTCCATATATTTTGATGACTTTCGTTTGCCGTCCTTCGTCCATCTTGATCCGAGCTCAAAGTTTCCTGAAATAGAATAATAGATTAGAAGGTCCTCAGAGATGCCTAGGTTTAATTTCAAGGACCCTAGTAGAAGAAAGAAACTAGATCGAGTTGAGCATACCTTACATCGCAATTCATCTTTCCTTTTTGCATGCGTAGGTCAAGTGGAGCGTTGTCCCCTGGTAACAAGTGGGACTTTAGTTTCGGCCCCAATACAAGTTTAATAGGTCCATATAAATGGTAATGCATGTAATGCTGAGGGCAATACTTCGATGTACCCCTGTCGGCAATCT
Source organism: Rhododendron kiyosumense (assembly GCA_019656275.1). Lineage (NCBI taxonomy): Eukaryota > Viridiplantae > Streptophyta > Magnoliopsida > Ericales > Ericaceae > Rhododendron > Rhododendron kiyosumense. Next base: position 486,755 of record BPLS01000187.1, read on the forward strand.
GCATATCTTTTTTCATAAGAAAAGTGTATGGCTACAAAAGATTGGAACTTCATTGAACATACTATAAAAAAGAAAAAGAAAACCCACTTGAGAAAGGAAGGAAAAAGTAAAAAACACCACGCAAACTCATGAAAGAAGTTATCCAATTCAGACAGCAGATAATGGTGGAACAGCTATAAAGATTAAAGAGGGTTACAACATGATATGCATGCATGTGCTGCAAATGACCCCAAGAAGTTGCACTACTTGGGTTTTCACAACTCTGCCATTGAGAGACAACAAAACTCTCTCTTTATTTCACAAAATCATTCCATTCTGAATTAGATTAGAAGATCGAACTCCATGCAGAATATCCACAAGGGGGAAAAATTACCACAACTTCATGATTCACCTAGTTTATGTACTCCCCTCATCTCTACTCCTTGGCTACGATGGCTATGACTAAATTAATCTATTTAGTTCAGTGAGCTAGGAGGAACCAAGCTAGACAATTAATTAACGAAAACAATAATGCTACGTACATACACAAAGATTTGCCACAACCAGCCATAACTACGTACTGAGTCGACTCACATGGCTTTATTCAGAAATAGAATGAGCAGATAATTAAAGACAGTAAGTAAACAAACAATGATAACCAAGGTTCATGTTGATGAAAATTTTTAGACTACAAGCAGTACTCCATCCGAACCATAATTTTAATTGCATTATATAATTTTACGTCTTTTAAAGAGACATCTATTTAATGCACTTTAATTTAAATCATAATGTACTTACTACAAGAATAATCCTTCTACCCAAAATTTCAAACTGGCCAGGCATCTAAATTATCAAAAATTGAATATTTTCTAAAAACTACAAAGATTATGGTTTTGACTTTGGATATAAATTTTGAGTCATCCCGAAATAAAATGATGGGGCTGCATTTATGTGACGAGCGAGTAATTACTTAATTAATTAAAGTGCATCTTTGGGATTTTCACGTGATCTTGAGGTAGCCATAGAGTCAAAATGGAGAAATAAATAAGTTGATCATGAAAATAATTGACTTTTTCTCCCACCCATGTTTTCCCTTTCCCTGGCGCACATTAGTAGACCCCACATCAAAACGCAAAGATACTCCTCAAAAACTCGAGACACCCACATCACATGGCTAGATACCGGCCAGATGGCCACACCCCATGTTGTTGATCTAACTCATTTTTATTGTTTCTGAAAAACAAAAGGGTTTAATTTCAAATTATATGTATGCACCGGAAAGATTAGATATATTTATTGGTAATTAATGGGAGAAGTTTAATTAGCACCACCAACCCAGACTCCCCGTTTCGCTTAGGGAAATAAGTACTTATTTTCTGAATTAAATGTGATAGTATTGTGATAAAACGACTTGTCTCGTAAAGAAAAAAATACAGTAAGTACTTACAAAATAAAAATCTTAACGGAATATGGCCTAATTAGTAGAAAAATAATACAGATCTACGAAATAGCAAAACCATATATAATATACTAAAATATAATCATACATTTTGTAATCACACTTCAACACTTGTACAATATACTATTAGTATTGACAAAAAGCTCTATACGCGACTGTCTTCTATTTACTCTTCTCTCTCCTCTTTCAGCAACCTCTATTTCTCATATACTCTTCAACTACACGCTTCAGTACGAGTAGTAGTATGCATTTTCTGTATTTTCAGTCAAAAACTGCTTCTGTGTATCGGGAAACCATGAGCTCGGAGGCGGACCACAGCCTCGCGGCTTCAAACGAGTTGGATCCCAATTTAGATGTCGAAGCTTCGTTACAATCCGCAAAGTACCTTCCGCTCACGTTCAAAAGCCTTGGATGGGTAGCAACGTAGCAACTCGTCGCAGCTGCCTGAACGAAATTGTAAATTCATTAGAACAAGATGTATTTACAAGTCAAGTAGCCAACAATATATGTAAACGTGCATTTGGATAATTTTTCACGGTCTAAGTGCAGCAGTTTTGTCAATAATTTGTTTAGCAAAGCTCCTGATTTTCTTATGCTAATAATTAACTTCCAAAAGTTGGAAAATGATTCTTAAAATTTCTTTTGAATCTTTTCTGATTAATGTTTTCTAACTTATTCATTCTAATAATAATCAGTTTATACAAATGTTGGAGTAGTAAATATGTCAGACACTTGTTGAGTGGTTTAATGAGAAGAAGTACCTGGGGAATTCTTTTCAAGAGCTTGGAAGCCAAGAAGAAAACCAAATCTGCATATAATAATTATCATATATATAATCTTGATCAAGAGACAAAACTCAACTATTTTCCGTGTACAATGCACACATACAATATATGAACGTACATAAACTTAAAATACCTGTAATGAAGCCTTCGCGATCTCTGGTGAGTCTGGTCCTAACGATCCCCGGATGTACACAATTCACAGTCACGTTTGCTTCCATCTCCTGCAAATATTCCAAAAAAAACAAGCATATGTGCACCATTAACCCTAGAATTGTAAACTTCTGAGAAAACAACAATTTTTTTTTCCCTTTTTCACTGGATTAATTGTACTTCCTTCTCCGCGCGCCCATAATATTGTTTCACTACCGAAAACCGATATATCATTCGGATTAGAAAATAAAATATATTTGTGCATAGTTATCGCATTTATTCATACCAATTTTAAAACCACAATTTAAAATATTATCATGTCATCCAAATAATTCAGAATATTTAATCAAAATGTAACACAAGTTTTTTATAATAGAAAATAAAATGGAACAGGGATGGTGTTGTGCAGTCCGAACAATATTGTACTGTGCATCATCCGAGCTGTCCGTTCGACAATTCAAAGGTCCAGATTTCATCTCGGCACCATGGAACATCCGAATTGTTTATTGCCGATATAAAACTTGAACTATTAAATCGCCGAACGGACGGCTCAGAGTAATGGGTGCACCCGCGCAACAAACAATTTCAATAATGCTTAGTACGTACCTTGAGTCTCTGAGCGAGTTCCTTGGTGTGCAAAACGTTTGCCAGTTTCGAGAGAGCATATGCACGTGTGGCATCGTAACCGCTGCCAATGACCCGACACAAAAATCTCAGAATTCAAGGTCAAACAAAAAGCCAAATTAATTTTCATTTGAGAATCGAAAAGTCAATTTTCCCTTTAATCATCCACATTTAATTTCGAAATTTGGATTCGTACAAGATAAGATTTCTATAATCAATCCACATCTCACCATTTATTTCTGGTAATCATCCCGAGATCACGAATTATGTCGCCGGAGAACCACCCGTGAATGCTCGACGACACGTTCACTATCCGCCCCTGGACGCCGGTGACCTTTGCCGTTTCCATCATCTTCTCCAGTAATAACTTCGTCAACAAAAAGTGACCTATTGAAATTACAAACACGAACATCTTAATTACTTAAATGCGCAAATCTCCGCTAACTTATTTATTGGTTACTTGATCTCATTGTTATGGTATGAATTTTCGTTTGTTTTGCATTAAATTTTTGTTCGTCTCATTAAAGTAAGAGTAGTCTAAAAACTTTGAATGAAAAAAAAAAACAACAGGAGATATAGGACGTTACGCACATAAATGAAATTTACCTAAGTAATTGGTTGCAAAGGTCATCTCTATTCCATCTTCGGAAATAGCATGCCCATGCGAAAATTTTCCGGCATTGTTTCTGGAACCAAATCAAGTAAGCAAATTAATCAACGTAAACTCAAGAGGAGTTCAACTCACCTTTCAATGTGCGGACTTAACTATTCCAACGATACTAACTTTTTTAGGATAAAAACAAAAACATAAAATATCACGTGCACATATATCTACTCAGAACTGCATAAAACGACTGGAATTTCGGATTTTACATGAGGAGATTCAGAGGTAAATTGAGAGACTCAAACTCCGCAACGAAACTTCGAACGGAGCTCAGAGAACTCAGGTCAAGAGCCATGAGAAAAATCTCGGTGTCCGGAAACTCCGATACGATACGGGCCTTGGCGTCCTCCGCGGCTTTGAGGCTCCGTGCAGGAAGGACCAGCCTTGCGCCGCGCTTGGCCAACACACGGGCCGTCTCGGCTCCGATCCCTGACGTGGCACCTGGTTTTGAGACACCCGATCAAACAAGCACGTGGGCAAGACTAAAATCTAAAATCAAGTCTGGATAGTGTCATTTTTTTTTCACACACCAAAAAATGATTTTGGTTTGATTAGATAGAAAATCAATTATTTTATATTATCATTTCTTAATTTCTTTTATGAATAACAAATTAGCACGACTTTTGAAATAACAAAATGATTTATGTACTTTAAATCTTTAAGTGCATTAGACTAAAATCATCTCAATATACAAAGGTAAATGTATTGAATAACAAAATTCTAAAATGTTTATTAAGCTAGTCCTTTCGGATCAAAATTCTGATTCCATCACTGATTACGCTCCTTAGTTCGCATAGTGGTTGTGTAGTCGCACTATTAATGTACTGTGGGATTACTGACATGAGTTTGATACCTATTGTGATTCGTTCAGATGGTGTTATGGTAAAAATTGGTTCCTCTATCATAGGACAAAAAGGATGAATTAATACCATTGAGTCTTAACACGGTTCTTTTTGTAGGCTTGATTTCTGAATTATTTTTTAACTAGGAAAACAATCATCGGCTCAAAAATTTATTTATTTATTTATTGGGGG